>CAOKZL010002983.1:0-138404 GCA_948472985.1 Iguana delicatissima
AGGTCTGCTTAGATTTGTGCCATACTCTGGGTCAAATCAAGAGAAACTGTCACAGACAGAATACAAAACAAGGGCTATCCCTGCTAAACAGTGAAGGCTGGCAAATGAAACAGCCTCATCTCTCTTTCCCATGACATTTTTGCTAAACTGGCATGCCATGAGCCCTTCCGAGCCATGCCAGCTACCCAAACCTCATGAGTAGGGTGCTAGGAATTTAAGAAAATAAATTACCCTCCTTCTCAGTTCAAATACGGTTAAAATAAATATATGGTTTTGGGGAGAAAGTGAAGAAATGCAGCCACATATGTGGATGTTTCAAATAGACTTGCTGTATTAACTTCCACACTACTGAAAGATGGGCTCACCAAAGATTTTTCTATGCGGCTGAGGCAGGCTGGCCCCCAGCTGTTTGTGCAAGTGCCCAGGGAGAACGTGTTTTCCATGGAGCACACCACCTTGAACCACTTTATTTCTCAAAATCCAAAGGATTTGTTACATCAGGGTTTTCAAAACATTTTTTTGCCAGAAGTGTTAATGTGTGTCATTAAAGCTGCCAAGTCGTGCATGGCACACTGAGGCCCTCGCTGGAGTTTATAGAATCTGACATAAGAATGTTAAAGAAAACAGAGCCGCGATATGGAGAGTGACAGCTGATTATTTATTTTTACATATTTTTCAAAGTATCAATAAATCCATTTGAGACTTCATGACTTGAGAGGTTGTAAGAGCAGCAGAGAATGTGAATTATAATTAAGCCCCATTCACTTTCGATACATGCACACAAAGAAATTGAAACAGAAGATGCTCACAGAATGAACTTTGAGCTATCAAATGAAGTTCAGTTACCTGGAAGAAAAGAAAACCGTTATGATAGTGAAGGAGAAATTTAGTCCTTGCTCTGAACCGGTGCTATACATCCAGGTTGCATAGAACCAGGGTTGCTTTGCCTCCTCCAGAGAATCATAGAGTTAGAAGAGACTACAAGAGCCTTCGAGTCCAGCCCCTGCCATGCAGGAATATACCATCAAACCATTTCTGACAGATGGCCATCCATCCTTTGTTTAAAAATCTCCTAAAAAGAAGACTCCACCACACTCTGAGGCAGCATATTCCACTGTTGAACTTCTCTTTCCATCAAAACGTTATTCCTAATGTTCACATGGAATCTCTGTTCCTCAAATCTGTAGCCACTTCTTCATGTCCTAGTCTCTGGAGCAGCAGAAAACAGGCTTGCTCCATGCTCCATATGACATCCCTTCAAATATTTAAACATAGCTATTATGTCACGTCTCAACCCACTCTTCTCCAGGGTAAACATAGCCAACTCCCTAAGCTGGTCCTTGTCACAGGTTGAGAAGCATGATGGGACCTGTTGTTACTCCTGGCTTCATATTTTCCCACCACTAGAGGGTGAGAACGCAAAGCTGCTTGTAGTTGTTTAGTCTAGCTTTCTGTGAACGCTTCCCATGTGAAACCAAACGTATTCAAGGTCTTCTGCTGCCAGTAGCCGCAACATTGTTATGGTTAAGGGAACGCCTTGTTATTGAATATGTATACTTAAAAACACGGCTTTTGAACAGGCTGTGCCTTTTTCTTGTTTCCTGTTCCTTTCTGCTCTGGACGAGGAGATGGCTCGCTGCGCTGTAACTTAATAGTCTGCTACTTGATCTATTGCCCGCAATAAAGACTGTTAGCCTGCTGCCTCGTGTTGGCTGTGATGTTTTTCCTATTGATGGTAATGCCCCTGGTGGGTTTTTCAACATGGTAGCAGTGGATGGTTTTGAGAGGTGTTTTTTGAGGTGTTTTTACGATGGCTCATGTGGTGCCTGGGGGCCTGCCTCTCGTTAAGCTAAATGCAACTAATTACTTGGCATGGTCAGCTCGCATGGAAAAGTATTTGCAAGCTGAGGGGCTGTGGGGTGCTTTCACAGCTCCCCCGACTCTGCAGGGGACTGCTGCGGAGATAGCAGCGGCAACGAGGCGTGCCATGTCTGTCCTCTTTCTGGCTGTGGAGGATGACCAGCTCACGCATATTAGGGATCTTGCCACCCCTCGAGAAGCCTGGGCGAGGCTGCGGGAGTTGTTTTTGAGTCAATCAGCAGCCGCCAAGTACGCCCTGTGCGCCCGTTTATATGGGATGAAACTGGCCCCCGGTGTCCCGGTGAGGCAGCATTTGGCTGAGATGTTGGAGCTGTTTTCGTCACTTCGGGAGAGAGGCAAAGTGTTGCCTGAAAGTGACAAGGTATTTTGCATCTTGAATTCTCTTGATAGTTCCTGGAATCTGGTGGTGTCCTCTCTTCAATCCATGCCAGAGAGGGAGTTAACCGTTCCTTTGGTTTCTGCCCGTCTGCTGGAAGAAGAGGAAAAGCGCGCAAGGAATGCAGAGACTCCCACACAGCCGGCTCCAGCTGCAGAGGCCTGTGCTGGGAGAAAAAGTTCTCCGGCTGCTGAGGCGAGGCAGGAGGGGCTGGTGAGAGCCCATGCTGTGCGAAGGTGCTTTCGCTGTGGGTCTGCTTCTCATCTGAAGCGTGATTGCCCGCTCCTGAAGCAAGGGGAGCAAAGCTTCACAGGCGCCGGTGCCAGGGGCCGTGGCAGAGGAGGCAGAGGAGGTCGGGCCAGAGGACGGCTGAGAGTTGCTCTTGCCGTGGGAGATGCTGTTTCGGACACTGTGCCAGGCTCTGAGGACGCAGGTGATTCCGTTTGGCTTCTAGACAGCGGCTGTTCCCAGCACCTGGTCAATTCTGAAGATTTATTTGACTGTTTGGATTCTGCCAGTGTTTCCTCTGTGACATTAGCTGATGGGACAAAGGCTAAAGTTTGTGGCGAAGGTGTAGCTTTTGTCCCTGCCCTTGACATGGGTTTGAAAAGTGTTTTGTTTGTTCCCTCTCTTGATTTCTGTTTGCTTTCTGTGGGGCAACTAACAGAGTCAGGGTTCAAGGTTGAGTTCTATGGGAAGCAAGGTAAAATCCTCAAAGATGGGGTGGTATGTGCTGTGGCTACACGAGAAGGGAGGCTGTTCTTTCTTGAGCCACGACACACTGTGTGTAATGTGTATGGCAATGTCCCACAACATGATGAGTGCCTTCATCTCCTCCACCGGCGCGCAGCGCATGCAAGCTTTCCTGTGTTAAAGAGGCTTGCTGGTTGTTGTAAAGGGTGTACTTTGAAGCCTTGTAATGTCTTTCTTGACTGTGCTATTTGCAAGCAAGCTAAATCTAAACAACTCCCAGCACCGAGAGTTAGTTTTCGTGTACCAACCGCCCCATTTCAGTTGGTACACTGTGATATTGTGGGTCCTATGAGTAAACCTTCCCTAGGGGGAGCTAGATATTTCGTCATTCTCGTAGACGATTTTAGCAGGTTCATTTTCTGCTATTTGTTGAAACAAAAGTCTGATGTGTGTCAAGTTCTCAAGAACTGGTGTTCCTTGGTTGAAAGGCAATTTGGTTATTCCCTGCAAAAGCTTCAAACCGACAGAGGAATGGAATTCCTGTCGGAGACTTGCAACAATGGATCAAAAAACAGGGTATAGTGCACAGGGCGACTGCCGGCTATTCTCCTCATCAGAATGGAGTGGCTGAGCGGAATGCAGGAGTTCTGCAGACTCGAATGCATAGTTTGCTGCTTGATGCAGATCTGCCTCTGAGTTTTTGGGGTGAGGCAATTCTGACTGCCTGTTACATACACAACAGGCTGTGGAGTTCTGTGGTTAATACTACTCCCTATGAGTGTTTGTTTGGTAAACAACCTTCCATTGCACATCTGAGAGTCTTTGGGAGTTTTGCTTGGGTGCACATCCCCAAGGGGCAAAGAAGGAAGGGGGAGCCTAAGGCCCAGCGTATGCGTTTTGTTGGCTATGAGCCCAACTGCAAGGGGTATCGTTTTTACGCTGGTGGCAATTCCTGTGTGGTGTCTAGGAATGCCTCTTTTGAGGAACACGCTAATTGGTCGCGTGTTCAGGCAGCGTCTGAAGTTTTTCTCCCTGTGGCTGGTCTGCCAGCTTCTCAGCCACTGCAGCCTTCAGTCTCTGCTCCACTCCCTGCCTCCGCTCCCAGTTCCTCAAGGGTTGAAACAGAGGAGGAGAGAGGCGCGTGGAGGAGAAGAGCTGTAAGTGATGTGCGAAGGTCTTGCACAGGGGAGAGAGAACGCGAGGGCTCAGTGAAAAGGTCTCGCAGTGCTGAGGACAGGGACGAACCTTTGCAGGATCGTCCCATCCCCAGACGGTCTCAAAGAAAAACGAAAGGCATTCCACCTAAACGTTTTTCCCCTGAGTCTCTCGCAGTTCGTGTGTGCGCTATAAACTGTGAGCCTCAGTGCTTTGCTGATGTTGTGAAAATGCCTGAGCAACAGGCAGAACCCTGGTGGGATGCAATGCAGAATGAAATGGATTCCATTATCCAGCATGATGTGTATTCTCTTTGTTAATTTGCCCAAGGGTGTGAAGCCAATTGACAGCAAATGGGTCTACAAGTTGAAATCCACTGCTGATGGGCATGTGAAATATAAAGCGCGCCTAGTGGCACGCGGGTTCTTGCAAGATCCTTGCCTTGCTGATCCCTGTGTATATGTTCGAGGGAAAGGGGAGAGTTTGGAAATTCTCCTTGCATATGTGGATGATCTATGCTTGGTCAGTGCTACACAAAAACAAGTGCAAGTGTTTGAGAAAGAGCTGGGGAAAAGGTTTCAGGTGAAAAACCTAGGCCCAGTACAGAGCTTTCTTGGAATTGAAGTACAGAGAACTGAAAAAGGTATTCTGCTGTGTCAGAAACAAAAGATTGTAAAATTGTTAGAATTGTGTCAAATGTCTGACTGCAAACCGGTACAAACTCCAATGGTGCCAGGTTTTTTGAAAAATACCTGTGAGGAATTATTTCCTGATATACACCTATATCAGTCTGTCATTGGGAGCCTTTTGTACTTAGCTGGTACTAGCCGGCCTGATATTGCTTTAAGTGTCAACATTCTGGGCAGAGCGTGTGCTAAGCCAACCCAGTATCATTGGCAGGGTGTGAAAAGGGTACTCAGGTACCTAAAGGGTTCCCTTGATTATTGCCTAAGCATTTGTCCTGATCAGATGCCAAACCTTGTCTGTTCATCAGACAGTGATTTCGCTGAGGATACTGTGGACCGCAAAAGCACAACTGGTTTTCTTGTCAAATTCAGTGGTGTAGCAATCGACTGGAAGGCTAAAAAACAGTCTTGTCTTGCTTTATCAACTGCAGAGGCAGAGTTTGTGAGCCTATCTGCGCTCTGTACTGAGTTGGTTTGGTTCTTGCAGTTGCTACAAGACCTGCATGTGTCTGTGCCATTACCAATACAAATATGTTGTGATTCACAAGCCTGCATTCAAATGGCAGTGTCTGACCGGGTGTCTTCTCGATCAAAACACATTGACATCAAATTTCACAATGTGAAACAATATGTACAAGAAGGAAAAGTGTCCCTTACCTATGTGTCTTCAGAAGAAAACGTGGCTGATGTGTTTACCAAGCCACTTCCTGCTAATGCATTTAGTCAGCACGTTAGCAAACTGGGGTTGATGGAGTCTCCAAAGCAAGGTAGCTGAAAATATTTCGCAAGGAGTAGGGGAGTGTCACAGGTTGAGAAGCATGATGGGACCTGTTGTTACTCCTGGCTTCATATTTTCCCACCACTAGAGGGTGAGAACGCAAAGCTGCTTGTAGTTGTTTAGTCTAGCTTTCTGTGAACGCTTCCCATGTGAAACCAAACGTATTCAAGGTCTTCTGCTGCCAGTAGCCGCAACATTGTTATGGTTAAGGGAACGCCTTGTTATTGAATATGTATACTTAAAAACACGGCTTTTGAACAGGCTGTGCCTTTTTCTTGTTTCCTGTTCCTTTCTGCTCTGGACGAGGAGATGGCTCGCTGCGCTGTAACTTAATAGTCTGCTACTTGATCTATTGCCCGCAATAAAGACTGTTAGCCTGCTGCCTCGTGTTGGCTGTGATGTTTTTCCTATTGATGGTAATGCCCCTGGCGGGTTTTTCAACAGTCCTCATAGAGCACGGTTTCCAGGCTCTATACCACTTTGGTCATCCTCCTCTGGACAAGTTCCAGCCAGCCAATGCCTTTCATGAACTGTGGAGCCCAGAACTGAATACGCTATTCCAGGTGGGGTCTGACCAAAGCAGAATAAAATGGTACTATCAATTCCCTGGTGTCTTCTAGGAGACACTATACTCCTAGAAGAAGAAGGCAGCAAGGTTGCCAAATCTCAGGGCCTGGCCCTAAGTCTCCAGTTTACATGGCTCATCTCCAGACAAGGGTGCAAACTGTCCAGTTTTTATGGAGTGGGCTTAGCTTTGGGAAAGAGGAAAGGGTTATGTGTAAATCTCCAACTCAGCTAGTATAGCAGCAGCTTTCTACCAGTACCAAAGCTTCATTGATTAGTTGCAAAGACTCTTTGAGAAGGGGGATACTTAGTCATTTAATAAGCTTCCTCTTTCCCTCTCTTGTGTTAGTTTCCTACATTGATGTGTCCTATCTTTTTCTTCCAATTGCACCTTTAGATAAACATGGCCTCTGAGCGTAGAGGCAGATTTACGGCAACTATCTAGGCTGCTTGTCTAAGAATGTGGCAAGCTTAAGGGAGTATCTGCTCAATAGTGTGCCCCTGCAGCTACAAATGTAAGCTCTGTACAAATGACAGCTCCACATCTTCCATCCTATTGGTATGGAGACAAATTAGGAATGGAGACAAATTCCATCCTATTAGTATGGAGACAAATTAGGAGATGGCCACCATGGCCACCCCCACAAAAAGTACTACTGAACATTTTGAAGAAGTTTGGTTTAAAAAGAAAGTATCACAGCTTGGGAAAGTTCCTTTTAAGAGTATAGCTCCTGGATTTCCAAGACAATATGGCTGCTGCCTGGAAGACTCTGGGAGCTGTTCAAAAAGTGACTTTTCCAACTTTAGGAAAAAACAGAAAGAAGAGCACCACAGGCTGTTCATCACATCTGGACAGCAGATTGAGTAGAACACTTGGTCCTCGGGAGATGTATGGTATTTCAACCTGTATTACAGTGATTTTTTTTCCTAAATGTGCCTCTAAACATAGAAATGTGCATGTTTAGATGCACATTTTTTTCTTAATGTGCATCTAAACATTGTCTTCTGTTTTGGTGATGCCCCTGAAACCTAGATAGCTGTGTAGGAGAGTTTATAGTTTATAGTTAGTCTTACATTCAAGAGTTTATAGTTGGTCTTATATTCTGTATTTGCTCTGCTCTTGAATACGCTCTTGAATTTCACACATATGTCTGGGATGTTGCCCTAGAATATGCAGCAGGACGCATGTAGTACCAAAACAGTGGACTAGGTTGTTGCCCTGTGCAAATACATCCTGCCACATATGAAGGAGACACCAATATAGACTAATATAGATAAGCTGGAGTGGATTCGAAGAAGGGTGATGAGGATAAAAAATATGGAGGAAAAAGACCATAAGGGTTGAGGTTGAAGGAGCTCCACACATTCCGCGTGGTGAAGAGAAGACTGAGGCATGACATGATTGCACTCTCTAAACCCTCAAGGGCTGCCACAAAGAGGAGGGTACAGGCTTGTTCTCTGCTTTCTCAGAGGGTTAGAACTGGATCTAATCATTTGAAGTAACAAGAGGGTAGATTTCAACTGAACACTAGAAGGAACTTCTTGACAGAGTTGTTGAGCAATGGAATCAACTGCCTAGAGAGGTGGTGAGGTCTCCTCTGGATATCTTCAAAAAAGAGGCTGGACAGCTATTTGCTTGGAATGCTATAGCCAGATTCCCTGCATTAAGCAGAGAGTTGGACCCAATGGCCCATGGGGCCCTTTCCAAATCTTTAATTCCATTGATATGCCCTTTAATAAATTAAATACCTCTGAAGTCTCTATTTATGCAAGATGAAAGAGCTTTCTTGTTTCTCTTTAAAAGTTTGTTTACCACTATTCCTTTTAAATCTTGCTCACTTGAATGCAGTTTTCTCCCTCTCTTGTTTTCTGCAGCCTCACTGCAATTACTTAATAAATGATAAATCGATGTGTGTCCTTTTTATATATACAGGAAAAACACTACAAACACAATTTGGCAATCAAGCTTTGGATGCACCGTTTTTTGCAAGAATGCTGATAAGGAGGTCATGGTTCAAATCAGTATCATATTTTTAAAATGTGTTGCTGTCTTAATGGTTAAATATTATGGTTAGGTTCCTTTCCCCAGCCCCCCACCACCTATGCTTTGCTCACAATTAATAACTTGTTTTGGAGGCACTTGTTGCCAGCATTTAATTTCTGTGTAGCACATTTCATGGGAAAATATGACCATGTGTCAGCTTATAGTTCCTGCTTGATGTTGCATATAATTCTTATAATATTCTGAGCGGCATGTGCTAATTATTTAGTACAATAGCTCATCTTATGGAGCTGTAAGACTAGTTAGAGAAGGGTAGTAATTTGGAATGAAGGTGTCTTTATTGTTGTTGTTGTTAACATGAAAGTGTGGTGGAGGGATTTCAAGGTCAAAAGACTGTTCCATTCAATAACAGCCATACAATGCTGAAAGAGTTAAAAGTTTCTGACAAGTGTCTGAATTGGAAGTCTGGAATTTTTGGCTTTGAAGGTTTGCAAAATATACAGTGATTATGAAACAGTGTGTGTGTGTGTGTGTGTGTGTGCATGTATGTGTGCGCGCATGGGTGTGCATGAGTGTGTGTTTCTACATTCACAACTTTTCCTCTCCCATTTTCTAAACCATACTTTCTTGGAGCTATTTCAGCAGGCCGTTTTTTCGCTCTTTTATTTAACATTTGTCTGCATGTTCCAGAGCTTTCTAATTTAGTTTTGACTTGTCTGCCTTGACCTGCAGCAGAAGGCAAGAGGGGGAAAAAACTGCAACAATGGGCCTAGCAAGAAGATCAAAATAAAAGACGGAGCATTAAAAAAAAAAGTGATTGAAGAAGCACAAAGAAAAACTCTAATTTACATCAGAATAGCTGCTTTCATTGCCTTGTCAAAACTCAAGAATGTGTGACCTTGACAAAATACTTTGGGAAAGCGAGATTTTTGTCTGGAGACCATTTTTAGCATAAATAAATAAATAATAAAAATGGGAAAACTTTGGTAAGAGGGGGAATCCAAAAATATCTGGCTAGAATCTAACGGCTCAAATAGGGCTTTTGCCAAAGCCAATGCTGATCAGCTTTTTGATTAGGCAAAATGACAACATGTCCTTTCTGTCTATATCTATAGCACCAGCAATGTACATAGCACAAACTGCATTGCTTTGTACATTGTGCTGCCAATTGCTAATATTTCAGTGGATCTGATTTAAAGGATTTTAATTCTAGATACTGCATTATGGTTGAAATACCTTAAAGGCACCAGATCCTGTCTGATCTTAGAAGCTAAGCAGTATCAGCTCTGGTTACTACAGGGATGGGAGACCAGTGGAACTGGCAAAGTCACCTCTGAATATTCCTTGCCTTAAAAAGACCATGTGAAATTCATGAGCTCACCATAAGTCAACAGGCAACTTGCAAGTATATACGCATATTGCATTTTAATAATAACTTTTTGTAAGATTTTACCTGTCTTTTCATAATTATTTTTAATTGTGTTTGACTTAACATTTGTGAAGTTAAACACTGGAGAAAGAATGGGATAGAAATGAATTATTATTAATATTAGTATAAGTTTTAGTATTGATATAAAAGAAGGTAGACCTCTGCCCCAAAGAGCTTACAATTGAAAACCAAGACCAGGCTTTATTTGCTTTTAGGCAATTGCTTTAATTTAATGCTTTTTATTCTAATTCATTTCTTAATATTCTCAGTTCAGTTTCATTTTACTGTTCTAATGTTCTGTCTTTTTTTTTTCAACATCCAACTTTTCTTCTTGTTGTAAGTCATCTTGAGTCCCTGTTTCCCAGTTTTCATTTTCCTAGACACTAGAACACTGTGACAGCAGAATTCTGTGTACTGAGGATGAAGAGAAAAAAGTAGGAGTGAGACTTCTTCCACGCCTGAGGCTGCCATCACAGTAACCTCAGCAGAACAAGGTAAAAAAGGGAGGAAGGAAAAGAGATGAGAATTTCTCTTCTAATTGAGACTGCAGTCTATGCTATAACAGATCTTTGAGCCCACTATTTCTCATCTTTACAATAAAAGGAAGAATTGCCATTTGCAGGGTATTTAAATTATCTAAGAAACAAAATAAGCACACCAAATTGAATCTACATAGTAGCAAAAAGACCAGTATATGGACTAGATATTCCCAGGAGCAGTTGGTTTTAGGGATAGGTGAGAAATTCACACAAGCCCACTCGATATGGATTTACCTTACTTTGCATCCAACCTGGGCCAGCATGGAACTGGATGCCATTTACAGTGGGAAATCCACATATTCTGAGACACGCAGTATGAGTAAAAACATTCTTTGTGAAACAAAAAACATGCATTCCTTGGAAAAAATGTATGAAAACTATGTATACATTTATCAAATGTACACAGACACACTTCAGACAATGGGGGGCATGCATTAATTAATCAGTCTATTTGAAAAATGCTCACAAAAATACTTTTTTTTTTTTTTGGTTAACATTTCAATAAGTCTGCATAGAATAGACTTGGAGACAGAAGAAGTAGGAAGTCTACAGGAGAAAAAAAGATTAGATTTAACCCCTATACCTTAAGTGGGAAAATCTCGGAACAGTCATAGTGCAAGAAAGATATATCAGAACCTGAGTCATCACCTCATAAAAGCTTGTCTTCACTTTTGTCCGACAAAAAAGGTTGACATTTCCCGGATTTGCAACTGATTTTTTTTTAAAGATGCCTTTCACAGCTTTATGAATTTGAGCATTTTCTTTTGATCACATACACACAATCAGAGAGGCAGAGACACAGAAAGAAACATGTGTCAATTGATTTGGGGAAAATGGTGTTTAAAATGTTTTCTGCGTTATACACTCATAGTATTCAGAGTGGGTCCCCCCCCCACTTTTTAAGAGAACATACACAACCCAAACTATCTAATTCTAAACAACCAGGCTCAGTTCCAAGTTGCTGTACTATTTACATGAATGCCAAAGCGGTGTCGACATCATTCTCTTTTTAAGGAAGAAAGTCTGTGGAAGAAAAAAATTAAATCATTGAGACATCTAACAAGTCTTCTAATCACACATACACACACACAATATTTATTTGAGTGTCTTCAGAACACATATCGGCACTTTCCATAATTATAAAATGAGGTTAAGTGTTAACCAGTTTTAAATCTGTCAAAATATTTTAAGGGGAACTAGAGATATACTTCATGGTTTGTGAATTATCTGTTCAGCTTATTAGCTTAATGATAAACTCACCTTTCACCTGCAACAGATCATAAATAATTGTTCAAACTTGGCAGAGAGCAAACAAAATGTTGCATGAGATTTTTTCTTTAAGAATCACATAGTGTTTAGTAAATACAATTTGACTGATTTATTTATTTTTTAAGCAAAAGACTTTGTATAAGAAAAACCTGAAAATCAGGACTGGCACTGGAGTTGCACATGACTCCCTGCATCTCTTCTGGAAGTCTTTGATTCTTCTGGACTTCCCAAACCACCAATACCACTTTTTACACAACCACCAATGTCCAACATTTTAACATCCTAAATTTTCATAAGCTAAGGGAACATGTGGTCTCTTGTAGTTTTTTGTGGCTTTTTGCAGAGGAGAGGGCTTTTTAGATATCCAGGTAGAACATTATTTCCTTCTTGAGATCCACTGCACTTGCCCAGAATCCATATATAGATATAGATATATATACACACACACATACAGATATATTTTGTATAAACCTCTCAATTCTTCCGAACACTCCTATCTGGAAACTGAATGCCTTCCAACATTTCACAGATCAGAACTGGGACGTGTATGGCAAGGCAAAATCAGTGTGAGGTCAAGATGACAAAGGTTATTAAGGAGGAAGGACGCACAAGCTAAGAGAGGCTCCACCAGTTCGCTTTTGCCTGAGCCTACTAGAAAGAATAACGTTCTGCCCCACCTCTTTTCTCCTCTCCTCTCCTCCTTTCACTATCTTTGCATCTTGAACTCAGTTGGCAGCAATTAAAATAACAGAGGATGAAGGAGAAAAGTGGGAAGAAGAGAGAGAAAGTGGGACATTTTAAAAGCAGCTGACAAAGTGGGATGGCAGAGTATTAGGACTGTCATGATCAAACTAGGACAGTTGGAAGGTATATGTTTGCTTGGGAAGAAAAGGTATGACAATGGTGAGGACGTGTTTGTTGTTGGGTGCCTTCAAGTCATTTCTGACTTATGGTGATCTTAAAATTAACCTATCACTGGGTTTTCTGGGGATGGATGTGTGTGATGCACCCAAGGTCACCCAGCGGCTTTCCATGGCAGAGCAGAATGTATGTGCCCTCAAATTGGCTGTTGATTTATGGTGACCCTGTGAATTTTTTAGAGTTTTCTTAGGCAAGGAATACTCAGATGTGGTTTTGCCTGAACCTTCCTCTGAAATACAGCCAACAGCACCTGGTATTCATTGGCAGTCTCCCACTGAAGTACTAACCAGGGCTGACCCTACTTAGCTTCCAAGATCAGGCCTGCAATAGTTTGCCTTTCTGTTTCACCTGTCTCTCTGTTTTTGTCTCTCCCTCTTTCTCTCATAATATTAGAAACGATGATTATCCAAAGAAACTAAACTGTTGTATGCTGAGTGTAGCTGAAACACAGCTTTAAATGGAGATCATTCATTCATTCATACATACATACATATAAATATTTTTGACCCACCCTGTACTGATGGATAGGAAGTCAGGCTACAATTCATTTATTGATGATGATGATGATGATGATGATGATGATGATGATGATGATGATAGGCTTGCATTTTTAAAGAAAATCTTGTACAGCCCTTTATGAAGAATCCTTCCTTACTATCTGCGATAGATAAAACATTTATCACCATAAATTCATACATTAAAAATCCCAGAAAAGAAATCAAATTTGACCTGCAGTCAAATAAGGCCCCAAAGCCTAGAAAAATAGCCAGGCCTCAACTTGACACCAAAATGAGTCCAGTCTGTGCAGTGAAGATCAAGTGGGGATGGTCCTCTGGGTTGAGAGCTGTACAACATGTGAAGACAGTTTTCCTCAGCTATGGCAATCTGATTTTGTAATGCTCTCGGAGAGAGTGTTTGCTGAAATTTGTGAGGGTTGCAAGGAGGTCTGGGAGCTGCTTGAGAATTTTTTTAAAAAGTCACCATGTAAGACCCCAATGACAGGATTTCCATGGTGGCAGGATTTCCATGGCATCATGGCCTTCCCATAGGGAATTCCCATAGGGAGTTTGGCCGCTGTGGAGAAGAATCTTGGACTAGCTGGGCCCTTGCTCTGACCCAGCATACCTCTCTCTTATGTTCTAATGTGCACTTTGGTGGTAGATTCCATAGACATCTCTTGTGTACTGGCTTAATTATCAATCTGTCGATCACATTTTAGCAGAGTGTTAGCCTTGGTCCACAAAGACCTGAGTAACACAGGTTGGTTAGATATTAAGTTCAGCAGGTGACTTCTGAGAACAGCCACAGCACAGGGGCAGAGCACATATTTTGCACCCTCAGGGTTCCATATTCAGTCTGTGGCATCTCTAGATAAAACTGGAAAGGATTTTTCTCTGAATCCCTAAAAAGCTCAGTCAGACTTCTAAGGTAGATGAATAAAGTAAAAGCAAGTCATAAAAGGGAGCTTATGATGTTTCAACCTGGGGTCAGGATGTCATGAAGAAGATGGACAGAGCTTGTTTTCTGCTGCTCCAGAGACCAGAACACAAACCAATGGATTCAGGTTATGAGAAAAGAGGTTCCAGTGAAACATTAGAAAGAACTCTTTTTAAAAAACTGTAAGGGCTCTTAGACAGTGAAATAGATTGCCTCAGAGCAGTGGTTCTCAACCTGTGGGTCCCCAGATGTTTTTGGACTTCAGCTCCCAGAAGCCCTGAGCATTGACCATAGTGGCTGGGGCTTCTGGGAGCTGAAGTGCACAAACATCTGGGGACCCACAGGTTGAGAACCACTGGCCTCAGAGGGTGATGAGGTCTCAGTCTTTGGAGGTCTTTAAACAAAGGTTGGATGGGTATCTTTCAGGAGTGCTGTAGTTGTGTGTTCCTGCATGGCAGGGAGTTGGACTAGACAGCCCTTGTTGTCTCTTCCCACTCTAATATTCGATGGTTCTGTGATTCTCAAGAGTGGAAGGGCAGAAACTTGGTATTCCCCACTCCCAATCATGTCCCCAAAGAGACACGGAATGGGAAAGAACATTACATGATTTCCTCCCTTCCCTTCCCCATCATCTGCTCACCTCAGTATGGATGTGAAGAATTAGATGTGATTACAAGAACCTGTTGACTTTGCTCTCTCCTTGGATGACAACCTGCCTCCTAGGCCTTTCAGCTTCCTGGTGACCTAGCCATAGAACCATTTAATAGGTACTATGGTTTTCAAATGTGACAGCAAAATCAGCACTCTTCAGACCAGTTGCATTTTTCTCCTCGGCAACAGACGTATATAGAGCTGAGATGCTAATGTGAAGCTAAAAAAAAAATCTACTGAATGAATAATCCCTATAACTTCCATCAGGTACACTTATGCCAGGACTAAGACCAAGAATAATTGATCCTTGCAACTAAATATGTGGATTATGTGATACTCACATGTCAAAGGGCTATAGGCCATGTTGCCATGCTAGGAGTACAGTGATTCCACTCTGGACTTCATTGCAGATGTTGAAAAGAGCTATCTAGGGCCTTCCTTTAAAGACTTGGGCCATTTCCACACTAGACTGTTATAATGCTATTATTCCACTTTCAACATCCTACGGAATCCTGGGGTTTACAGTTTAGGGAGGGGCCTCAAAGGCCCCTCTCTAAACTGCAAACCCCAGGATTCCGTAGGATGTTGAAAGTGGAATAATAGCACTATAACAGTCTAGTGTGGAAATGGTCTTGGACTGCCTTGAATAGCTCCTTTAAAGTCTGAGAGAAAACTTGGAACAGACTGGCCACACTCCATGATGAAAATGATTGAGGGAGCACTGAGAAGAATGAATCAATGGGAGACAAGGATATGACTCTTTCTCTACTGTTTCTTTAACCACCACACTCCTTCAGGAAGCCCAATGTTGGGCAAAAATCAGGATACAAATAAAGATGAGGGATACAAATGATGATGATGATGATATCGCTTCCCTGAAAGCTTTCACTTTGAATCTGCGCTAAAAAATGCTCCCATGCCACCCAGGAGCCATGATCCTAGTCCTCATTATCAGTGGAGCAGAAATTTATCGTATACCTACTTTCAAAAGTAACTAATTACACCACAGTAGTTTGGCAGAGATCCTTCTCTATAGAGTACAGAGCATAATAGTTAAATCAGCTTGGCTTACATTGCCTTTGGCACTACTTCACGCAAACAGTTTAAAGAGTCCACAGACTAGCCTGAATGCATATCCGGAGAGATGCAAATTCATGGATTAAAGGAAATCAGCTTTCTATCAAATGCTTTTTTAAAAAAATCCACATGTTTTTGCTATCTCCATGTTCCCTAAGTTACGTTGTTGTGGCTTGTACAAATTGTTAAAATGTCTTCCGTGTTATCAGAGCTATTTTGTAAGTTTTTCCTTAAAACAGTCCAGTCTGTTCAGGATGGATTCCCTCCACTTTTTCTTTTAAAGACGTCTTAATTAGTCTAATCCTGACTGGTCTTTTTCCAATGTTCCTGTTGGCACAGTTGGATTTCAATTAACATTCTGCTTTAGTGCTGCAAATGCCCCTGCTCAGATTTTTTTTTTTTTAATATGCTATTTTGGATGCTATTTCTCTCATCTCTTTTTTTCCCCTTCAAAAATTGTTCAGTTTTTTAATGGCTTTGTAAGTGGAAGCTCTGGTGTCAATTTGAGCTGTTTAAGATTCATAAACAGCATTTTTCCAAGGGGCCTTGTCTTACACAAAGACATTTTATATGATATGTGGGGGGACTCCCAGCTCAAGGGTTCCTCAATAAGATTATCTGGATCAATTTCAATCTGGTTTCAGGTCTGGCTATGGAACAGAAGCATTTTTTGTTGCTTTGGTGGATGATCTACTCTGGGAAATGTACAGGGGGCAAAATATCCCTGTTGGTTCTTCTGGGGCTCTCAGTGGTTTTTGAAACCATCAACCATGGTGTTCTTCTGGGCTGTCTTGCTGAGATGCGACTTGGAGGCAGTGTTTTCCACTGGCTTTGTTCTTTCTTGGATAGGTAAACCAAGAAGGTGGTGTTGGGAGATTCTTGTTCAACTGCTTGGCTGCTGGCTTGAAGGATCCCTCAGGGTTCAGGTCTGTCCCCCATACTATTTGACATACACATGAAACCAGAGGGAGAGGATTTTGGGTTCTGATGCTATCAATATGCAGATGACACCTGCTTCTACTACTCCTTTCTACCTCCATACCCCCCAAAAGCTGTTTCAGTTCTAACTAGTGTTTATCATCAGTAATGGAATGGATAAGGGTGAACAAATCAAAGCTTAATCCAGACAAGACAGAATTACTTCTGGTCAATCAAAGGGCAGACCAGGGAACAGAGACTCTGGATGTGGTCACACTCCTCTTGAAGACACAAGTCTGCAGTTTGGTGTACTCAGGTTCAACATTGAGCCTGGAAGCTCAGATTTCTGTGGTGGCCAGGAGTGCATTTGCACTGTTAAAGCATGCCAGCTGCCCCTAGAGATGTCGATTTGTCCATGCGGACTACGGCTGTTTAGCTAGATCCCATCTGGATTGCTGTGACGTGTTGTACATGGGGCTGCCTTTGAAAAGCGTTCAAAAACTTGGCCCAAAGAGCTGCAGCCAGATTGCTACCTGATGCTGGCAACAGGGAGCATATAACCACTTTTGTTGCAGTAACTCCACTGGCTGTCTTTGAAATGTATTTTTAACTTTTGTAAACTGCCTTGAGCCCCAGGCAACTGGGGAAAAGGTGAGATAATTAAAAAAAAAGAAAGAAGTAAGGACATTGCCAGGAAAGTTCACCACAAAGAAATGCATCCAAAATTCTGAAGTGTCCAATGCTGTATTTTCTGCTGGTATCAAATGTATTATGCCCTGTTACCTATCTTTTTCCTACAAATTTTGTTCTAGTTAATGTAGAAGGTACATATATGTATTATTATAGAAGTTTTTCTAGTTAATATGGAAGTGCCTCAAAATTATGCTGTCTTTAGAGACAATGTTCCAAATGAGATGTTTACCCACTCTACATGTGGAACATGCCAATCCATATGCAACTCTATATTTTAAGAAGAAATTAAATTAATGGTTCTAGCAGGTATGGGTGGAGCACGTAGCTGGTAATGGTAAGGAAAAAAGACATGAGTGGGATCCTCCTTTGAGCGTAATTCTTCAGAACATTAAATGCTATTAACAAAAGAGAAATTAAACACAGTGCTATGCCATGGTACTGTGATGTACATGTCAGCTTAGAATTTCAACTACAATTATAAGAGTCTTCTAATAGGATAGTAAACAAGGCTCCAGGGCAAACATCTGTGGCTAGATATGACTAACAGCTTTGTGCAAAAAAGGCAGACGTAGCTAACTGCCCCATGGATCATATTGTGGTAAGGTCAAAGTGATGGAAAGGTTAAGAGCAGTTAATGTTAGATCCTCCACCCCATCATCCTTCCCAATCTTTTCCATATTCATACTAAATTGTCATCCATATTCATGAAACACACCTTTGACATTCAAAGGAGATTTTACTACTATAAACTCTTACTCCATGCTGCGATGCCTTCTTTTGAAGGCATAGTGAAGGACGTTATATTAAGGTCTCAATTACAATAGGTCTCCAGAGGAATAAGGAAGTAACTGTTGTAACACCAATATTTTAAAAGGAACCGTGGAGGGTTCTGGGAATTTACAGATTCATCATCCTAGATGCTGTCCCAGTTAAACTGGAAGAATGCAGTATTAAAGCTAGAATTGTTAAACCTACATGTTCCGTCAATAGAAGGACAAGCCTTGTTGAGAACAGATCAGCTTAGCTTCTGTAAAAATAAGTCCTACCTCGCCATTTTTAAAGAATTATTTGAGTGTCAACAAGGATGTAGATAGGGGAGATCTGATAGACATTATACACTTAGACTTCCAAAGACTTTTGCAGAACATTCCTTACTAATGGTTCTGAGTCTGGAAAAGTTGCTTTCTTGGACTATTGCTTCCAGAATTACCCAGCCAGAATGGACAAGTGTTAAAACAATATTTCTCCAAGCTGTGAGAAGGCTTCTAGCAAACTGAATATACATAACTGTAAAAAAGCTTGTTAACTGGTTAAAAATCATGAAGCAAAATACTGGAATGAAAGTTTCAGTGCTAATAGGGGCAAAAATGGAATCTCCCTAAGATCTTTATTGAACTTATGCTATGTAACTTACTAGTAAATGAATAAGTCGAAGTGAGCAAGAAACTGGCAAAACCACATCTGACTATTCCTTGACTAAGAAAACACTATTAAATTCACAAGATTGCTGTAAGTTGACAGAAAACTTGAAGGCACATATAAACAAACAAAGAGATAGTCAAAGCTTAAGAGGATGCCACACTTTTCAGGACAAAGAAATACTAAGCAGACTATGAATAACTCCAGATCTTCCAATATAGTGAAATGTGCATCTGAATGACAAATAAGTTTAGTGCAAATGGCTGTACATTGAGACAAGACTGGGGACTCAGCATTAGAAGACAGGTTGTTACTAATGTTTACTAGCTGCAGATATGCTTTTTTACAAAACAATGAAACCACTATACCTCAAGGTCTCCCACCTTTTACAGTAACAAAATTTTAAGGATGATGGTGCACAGGCAATGAAGTGTTGGTTGGGTCCAATAAGGCTCTTATGTTGTAGGGTCCTATATCCTTTTTAGATCTTCACCTAAAGTCTTCAAGAAGGGAATTTCAACCCTGTGGGTGTTCAGTTAAATATGAAGTCCAAATATATTTAAGAAAAGGAAGCAATTCTGCATAATTAAGATCCTCCTCAGTTTCTCTGCTGCTTATCATGTCCCTTTTGTTCCTTTGCCAGTCTCCAACTTTAGGCATGTTCTGTGTTCTAGACCTCCATCCTTTTATAATCCAAGTATCAGTTTCTTTCTGATATCAGAAGCACAGGGAAAATGTTCAAGGAACAAGGGAGTAGGACATTTTTATGTATCAATCCTGTATCAGTCCTACAAGAAGTAAATGAATAATCCACCAGACTATTTAAAATCTGATTGTACAACTAAAGACAGCCTCTCCACCTTCCTCAAAATTTCCTCTGGAGGATTGGTGGATCCTCTGTGGCAAATTGTCAGTGGGCTCTGGACTGCAAAAAAGATGATTGGAAGACAAAGTCCCATCACATAAGAGGACTTCACTCATACAACTTTGTATTCTCTATCTTTGTTTCTTGAGTATGTAAAGTAGCAATAAGTAAACCAATCACATAAAAAGCTTGCTATCTGAGATTAGATTCTATTCATTTGAATAACATTTTTTAAAAATTGCATTACACTAAATTTGTCTGAGTTTCTCTCTAATTAATAAAAGATCCCATGGTGGTAATTCCCATGTGGTGGAACTGAGTGCTATCTTTTTTGAGGAGGAGGGGGAGAGTGATTTCCAAAATTTTCATATAGATCATGGACACAGTATATTCCGTGTTGTCCCTCATTGTCCTTGTTATGTAACTCCCATGTTCTGTACAGATAAATGTGGAATAGAACAAGCTAAGGGTTAGGTGCCATTACCTTCTGGTTTATAAAGGTTAGAGGAGAGCTGAAACAATGGAATCAACATGTTCCATTTTTTTAATAGGTTCAAAGACCCCTTCTGATAGCCAAGCACATTTATTTTGTATTTATACCAAGCTATTCATAGGCACAAATACTCCAGAGCTCCACTATAAGTTAACATGAAACAACCTCTTTAAAGGAAATCTCTGGGAAGACAGATTCGGCTCTGTTCTTGTTGAACTCAAATCACCCAAATTCACAGAATGCAATACTGCTAGTGACGGAAATGTTCAGAGATAGTATGCTTCTGAATTCCAGATGTTAATAATCAACAAGGGAGAAATGCCATCTTCATGCCCTGTTTCTACATCTCCAAGAGGCATTTTCCTGGCTACTGTTAGAATCAGAATGGTGAAGTAGATGTACTGTTGGTCTGATTCAGCAAGGCTCTTCTGATTTTCATCCTGGCTTTGATGAAATATATTTTGACACTACTTTGACACAATATTTTGAAATATATTTTGACACTTTTGACATTGCAAAACATAGGCTGAGATCCTGCATCAAACTGGCAGATCATAAAGTTCTGCCAGGCATGGTTAAGTCTCATCCCCTCTCCCCATGTGTTCAACCTACCCATCTGCAGGCTGGTTGCCCCTCCCCATAGCTGTTCAGTGGCTGGAGAAGACACTGGGAAAGACAAGGGGCAACCAGGGAGCTCTGATCCTTCTGCCAGCTGCAGGGAAATGACGTTATCTTCCTGGATCTCTGGAGCACCTCCTGGAGGTTCAGGAAGATCCTTCCTTACTCTCACAGACACTAACTGGACATTGACAAGGATGCCTAGACAGAAAATGGGGTAAGCAACGGGTGTGTGGGTAGCAGATGAAAATGCTAAGTTCCTCTAACTACTTTGACTGTAAAAAGCATACACTAGTGTAGTATTTGGTTATACATGCAAATACCAGGATGTCAGCCATAGTGTATAATCCAGAATTTGCCCCCACAGATATTTCTGCTGCAGCCTAGCACTTCTGCTGGTAGAATAAGGAAGAAGACCTCTATGCAGTTCCCAATGACACCCCTTCCCCCTCCAACAATCTACTATAGAAGTCAGGTGTGGCTTGTAGCCCTGGAGACTCCAGTGGGAGGACTATTTCATCATCCTCTCCTACCACCAGCCAAAATATCACACTGGTGGGAGTAAACCCTGAATCTAATGCATAGTGGTTCTTAAGCATTGCACAGAAAGTATGCTGACACTGCAGTAAGACAGATCAGTGGAGGATCAAACCACTTTATACACAGTGCACTGGATCTGCCTCATTGAGGCAACATCATGTTAAGGAAGTCCGTGCACCAGTGATGTCAGCTTTTTCAGTGCACAGATGGTAGCATTATGCAGAACATATAGAAAATGTTTCAAAGGAGGTCCAGCTGTACAGCTAGTCAGAGTGAGGCAGTCATAGGCAACAGAGGAAGATGCTGGAAGATGGAGCTGTGTGTGCCAGGTGGCGTACACTGTATCCCTTAATCTACCCTGCTAACTTTATGTAAGAAAGAACACGGTGACTGATCAGCAACACTGGGCAAGGAAAAAGGAGATACCATCCAGCATCTTTCTCTTCTGACAAAATGTCTTGAGCTGGGCCTATTTTAGAGGGACATTTCTGAGAGCAAGGTGGTAAATCAGATGGATACTATAGATGACTAGGATGTAAGAAGACAATGTTTTCTCCACATGCCTCCAAATGCTATGCCACATTTGTTTCTCTTGGTGTGTTGCCATCTCCCAGTGAATTTCTACAGAAATTATAGCTCATTTTTGTTCCTATTCACTACAGTGTAGTGACTACATTAACAGTTATTATTAGCATACGGGTGTCATGAAAATAAAAGATGCTAGATGGAGAACAAAAAAAAATGGCATTCTAATGTTATTATTAATTACTGATTTATACAGCACTTTATAAGCATCAAACGCTCCTCACAGAATTACTAAGTATGGGTACAACTCTTCAAGGCCTATCAAAACAAATCTAACTGCTTCCACTAGGATTATTTGGCAATAACAGCAGTAATTATGTTTCAAATAATCTCTTGTACAATCTTTTAGCCCATACCTCTACAAGGACTAAATGGAGTCACTCATCATTCTTTGTAAACAGTGTGAATAAGTGGTAGATTGCATACATGTGAACACGTTTCCCTGAATTAATCTCTGTTTCTGCCAATATGGAAACTGGCATGATTTATTCCAGCTACCAGTGTCCTTGCTGTGGATGGAGAAAAGAAGAGGCAGACACAGCTCCATCATGTAGAGGCCCAGAAGCAGAGGAAAGGCCTTCCCTCCACCCCAAATGCCACTGTCCTCAGTTCAAAGGGAGAGAAGAAGAAACAGACACAGCGGTGCCGTGCCTGAGCCTAGAAGCAGACAAAAGGCCTCCCTCCATCCCAACTGCCACTGCCCTTGCCATGGAGGGAGAAACGAAGAGGCAGGCATAGCTCCATCGTGCCTAGGCCCGGAAATAGAGGAAAGGCCTTCCCTCTACCCCAACTGCCACTGCCTTGGCCATGGAGGGAGCAAAGAAGAGGCAGTATCTGCTGGACTTAATTCCCTTCCCCACTGCTATTCCCTTTGTCTTTTGTGTCCTGTCTTGGATAGATTGTAAACTAAATTGGACAGGGAACTGTTCCCACCGTGAACTGGCCTGGCCTTTGGTAAACTTTAGATATCATTTTGATATCACAATTCAGCCCTGTTCTGCCACCCTCAGCCACGTGTTTGTAAAGGCCTCTGCGCAAGCACTGAGCTAGGCATGGCTATTATATGCTGACTCATACTGGTTTACATGAAGGCAAGCCAGAAACTGCCAGATCTGCTTTAGGAGACCTCCCGAAACAAACACCTTAATGAAGGTATGCACGCTAACACAAAGAGACCTCTGTCCCAAGCGGGCACCCTGGCGAGGCAGACGCTCAACTGCCAAGCTAGCCGCATCTGCATACCAGCTATCCTATTCGGACCTTAACTTAATCATGTAAATTCTGACCTTTCGGAGACATTGTCTCGAGCCCAAACCTCATTGTTTTCGCCCAAGACTAGACTAGCCCACGGTCATACTTTCCCTAAATAAAAACCCCAAGCTCCGAGAGCTCTTCGGAATGCTCGGAATGCTCCAGAGTGCCATCCAGCCTTGCCGTCGCTTTGTTCTCCGAGCTCCCCTTGGCCACTGTGCTGAGTTTCTTCTCTTCAATTGGACTTCTTCAGGACTACGAGAAAGGTGGCGTATCACCCATTTCCCCCAAAACTCTCTTTCCTATTTCTAATTAGCTGTGTGGTTGTGTTTTCTTAATAATTTGTCTGCTTGTTAATAAATGTTATTGTTGCCATTTCTACTGTCTGACTGCTCACTGACCTGAACCTGTATACGTTGGGTAAAAGATTCCCGCTAAGTTACCCTGCCTCTCGCTAGCTTAAGAGAGTGCTCCAGCTAATTTCCCCATCTTTGCTTGTTGTTTGGTTATTTGGGAGCCCCTCCCGGGACACCCAAGTCACAGGGTAACAGAACTGTCAAATTAATAATTTGCAATCTGCTCTGAGAAGCTTTATGGCTGAAGAGTGAGGCATAAATGTTGTTGCTGTTGGTGTGTGTCTTCAAGTAATTTCCAAATTATGGTTGACACTAAGGCAAACCTATAAATATGCCAAGTAAAATGGCATAAATAAATAAATAAATAAAATACTCTATTTCTGCTGTCCGCCTCCTTACAAAACCCTGTGTATTCACTCAAGACAAGAGACAGATCAGGCTTACAAAAACTTTATGACCAAGTTCCAATGTCATGTGGGGCAGAGCGTAATGCTCCCCTTCCACAGTTCTGCTGTTACTGCTTCCTGAGCATGGAAACCTGCTTGAGAAGGCCAGCATGCACTCTCTTAGCCATTTAGCAGACAGAGAAGGCTGTGAGGAGCCCAGGAACCATTTGGTTGTACTTTTGTAGCCAGGAACAAACAGTTGTCCTTGCAGAACTCCAGTGAGTATGGCAGAGGGCCAGGAGAGAGATGGCTGGTCTTTCTCCCAGCTGTAATTGGGACCAGTGGAGGAGGGGGGAGTTCCACAGCCTCCCCTAGGCCAATTAGTAGTCAACCTTCCACATCTACTCAACGGCCCAAGAGAATATATGTCTGCCCCTTCCATAAAGCTCATAGGACAGTGGGAGTCCTTGTAGAAATTCCTACTAGACAGTCACTTGTGGAACAAATTTGTGCATTTTCCAATGATTTTTTTTTTCACACTTTGGGCCTGTTTTTGAAAAAAAAAAATTCCACAGAAATCAGGGTGCTTTGCACAAACTACAGTGCTTTCTGTGAAAGAACATTGGGTTTTACACAATAACATTTTGGGGCAATTTCCCCCCAAAATTCCAAAAATGTAAAAAACATCATAGCAGTTGAACATTGTCTCAGTGCACTGCGAAGAAGTTATGAATATTCATCACATCCCTAAACAAGAACCAGGAGCTGAGCCAAGCAGAGCTTTAATATAGCAGGACAAATATGGATTGAAAATTTTTAAAAAAGAGAGAGAGAAAGAGAGAGAGAGGTACATAGCAAAACATAAACTGAGTTGCAGTTATAAATACTGGTGAGATGTGCTATAAAGTATCTAAAGAGCTGAAAGATGTCAGCACTCAAATCTCAACATAGCCTGGTATACAATGAATGATATTATGGGCAAGTGACTTTTATTTCTTGGTTCATCGTTCAAGAGGTGTTTCATTGATCTCTAGAAGCCCATCATCAGTGGATATAGGAAGTTGACAAGACTGATTCTTTCACCTAGAACATTAAATTTCTCAGAAAGCAAGGCTATCTGTTTCCAACTAATGCAAAGTGACTGGGGCCCTTTCGACCTACACAGTTACCTATGATTTCCAGTCTAACTGTCATGATAATATCTTATGGAATCATGGATTTTGAAGTTCAGGAACAAACAGTTTTCCTTGCAGAACTCCAGTGAGTATGGCAGAGAATACTCCTCTCCTCTAGAGAGCTCTAATGTCTCCCTGACCTGCAATCCCAAGGATTCCATAGGATGCATAGGATGTTGTGGCAGTTAAAGTGGAATCATAGTACTATAATTGTGAAGTCTGAAAAGACCCCATCATTCGTTGAACCACATCTGCTCATGAATAATCTAGACCAGGGCTGATAATCATATGACCCATAGGCTTTGACCCTAATAATAATAATAATAATAATAATAGCAGCAGCAGCAGCAGCATATACGGAACACAGAATTTGGTGGGTCATATCAACAAAGCAGGTTTGGCCAGAATGGATTACAAAATCTGTTCCTGAGTTACAGAATTTTCCAAAATTTTATACAAAACGTCATCTAGTTTCCCACTTGCCTCATTCTATGTTTGTTGTTTGTTTGTTTGTTGTTGCCATTGTGGCTTGTTTGTTTTCTACAAACACAGTAAAAAAGAGAGAGGGCTGCAATCCTATACACTCTTATTTGGGCACTCTTATTTGGGAGTAAATCCCACCAAATGAAATGTATTTCTTCATAGAAGTGTAAAGGACTGCATTGTAACTCTTCCCCTGTTGTAACTCTTCCTACCTTTTCCCTTTTCTAGTACCAAGAGTAGGGGCCACTTGGCACTAAAGTGGGCTTGCCCTTACAGGAACCTCCATCTCAAGCAAAGTGACATGTCCCTATATGTAAAATGGGGACAATGGGCATGCACATTCACCACCATTAGGTATTATAGGATGCAAACATTCCTGGAACAGAACCCCCACACATACAGAGGGCCCACTGTAAACTCCATCTCCTCCTCCTCCCCTCTCAGAGGCATATTTTGGGTGAGGCAAGTAGTGCAGGTGCCCTGGGCAGCAGTGCCAGGGGGTGCAAAAAAAACATGCAAGAAAATTTAGAGAAGGTGGGGAGGAGGAGGAGGGGGAGGGAAGTGGCCCCAAGAGGTAGGGGTGCAACTTCCACATTTGCCCTAGGTGCTTTTTATGCTAGATATGCCTCTGTTCCCCCCTTCCTCCTCCATTATGATGATGATGATGATGATGATGATGATGATGAATAATTTCTATCCTTCTGTTTTCCAAATTCAAGACTTAAGGAAGCTTACTACATTTATAAAAAGTATAGCTAAAATTCACAGCATGCAAAAATTAAAAAGTAATTAAATTATCAACAAAGTTAAAATGAAAACCAGTTAAAACAAAAAACATTAAAAACAAGAAATAAAAATTCAGCACATTAAACAAGGGTTTGTTCCTCCTAAAAAATCAATTCTCAAATACTTGCTGGAATAAAAAATTACTTAGCTGGGTCTTGAAAGATAGTAACAAAGGGAGTTTCAAAGCCTGGGAGCAGTCACAAAGATGATCCTGTCCTGGTTCTCCACAAGGTTTACTGGTGGGAATGGTGGGACAGGGAGAAAGACATCCCCAGAAGATCTCAAAACATAGACAGGTTCATATGGGGAGAATACAGTCCTTCAGATTATAGCACTATGATTCAGTTTTAACTGCTGTAGCAACACTAGTCCGTAGGTCTTCAGTTGCCCTAACTGAACATCTGGTTAACAATTTGTAGGAGTTTAGCCCAAAGAATAACTCACTTTCAGCTGCTAAGAGCCACCTGCGAGGAGATTTAAACTTTATGTGTCCTGCCTCTTTGTCAAACAAATGGATTGAGTGAATGAGATGGCAAAAAATGAGTTGCTTTTTCTGCATTGAAAGAAAGAAAGAAAGAAAGAAAGAAAGAAAGAAAGAAAGAAAGAAAGAAAGAAAGAAAGAAAGAAAGACAGACAGACAGACAGACTTGACACTTTGAACTAACTTCCTTCCTGCTAAAACAGGACCCAGTTTTCTCTGTTTTGAGTTTCTAAGTTGGGGGGAAATGATGCGGGGTTTTTTTTTGATAAGAAGAAAGACGGGCAACATACGTGCCCATGATTGTAATTAGTTTGGCCTCCAAGGCAGCAATTGCTGAAGATGTGGCTTCAGGTGGCAGCTTTGTTGGGGCCACAGCTGAAGTTCATACGAATCTATCTGGGTTGGTATTTGAAGTGTGGTTGCTTCTGCCATAGCTCATACCAAGCCAGAGATTGGGTGCTAGATTATCATGATGCTATGATAACAAAAGTCAGAATGGATTTTCACACACACTGCTGCTTCCCTTAGCTAAGGTTGAAAAGGAGTCTTTTTTTTTTTATGACAAACCGTTTCAGAGTGTGTTTTTCAGACTGCGACATGTTATTTACCTCAGGCCCAGGTCAAAGGAGCCCTGAACTTAATAGTGTTCTAGGGGATTGTGGGTTTCAAAATAATTAGAAAGTTACTTTAAACAGAACTTAGTCCATTTCCGCACAGGGTATTTAAAACGGTGCAGTCCATCCTCCAGGGAGGATGTCTGCACCTGGAAACGGACTGGGCCCGGACTACTTAATGTAGATCCGCACCTCAGCCCGCTCCAGAACAACCCCAAGTGATCGTCCAGCATGCTTTTGAAAGACCAGAAAAATCAGGTCTTTCAAAAGCACGGAGCGCACCACTGCGAGCCTGCTCTCTGTGCAGATTCGCAGGCTTGCACCAATGCAAGCCTGCAATCTGCCGGGGGCGAGCTGTAGGCTGGCGAGCTTCAGCGGTTGGTTGAGACCCTCAACCAACCGGAAGCCGCCATTTTCGACGCTGCAGCAGCGCGGAGCGACGAGCACGCACTGCTCCGGAGCAGCCTGGACCGGACCAGGGAGCCAGAAGATCCGCTAAGTAGCAGCGTGGGGTGATTCCCCCTCCCCGTGTGGAAATAGCCTTAGTTACAGGCCCAAGGCTAGTCAAAATATTGCTGCTGTCCTGTAACTGTTTTCATGGCCAGCAGCGGTAAGTGAGCTGAAAAGTCCATGAAAGCTTATGCTAAATAAAACTTGTTAATCTTTAAAGTGCCACAGTGTTTTGTTGTTTTTGGTGTAAGGGACTAGCAGTACTGTTGCTGCTGCTGCTGCTGCTATTGTGTGCCTTCAAATCATTTCTGACTTATGGCAATCTAAGGTGAACCTATCATGGTTTTCTGGGTCTGAGAATGTGTAATGCCCCAAGGTTTCCATGGCCACACGGAACCCTGGTCTCTGGGGTCATAGTTCAATGCTCAAACCACTATACCACTCTGGCACTCCTAGCAGTACGACATACCTGGAAATCTTTACTTTTTTATTATCCCAAGGTAATTATCACTGGTGGTTTTAGTTACTTAAAAAAAATAGGTTACATATCATCTACCTGTTGTACAAAACACATTCCTTTCCTCTCCATTTCATTGTGGATTCCAGTGTATTCTTCAGGTGTTGCATAGCTCTGCATTATGAGGTGCAATTATCAGGTCAAAAAGCATACTAAAAATAGATAAAAGGGCTATGTATGGACAATGTGTGTGTGTGTGTGTACTTTGAGCTAATGCACATTTACAGTAAACATTGAGAGGATACACATAAAGAGAACACATATCCAGAAATATGTATTTCACTGTAAATTTTGTGTTGATTATATTCACTGATGAATCCACTGATTCACTACACTTCTAGGCCACACGGTAATTATAGTTCTTTAGTAGTTTCCAGTACATTAAAAATATAAAATCCAAGCCATGAAATAACAAATAGAAATAGCATATTTAAAAAACAGCAGCAAAGCTTAACAAGAGTGCAGCACATGGGAGCAAATTAGAACCAGGTCAGGATCTAAAAGCGCTAAACAGTTCTCAAATGTCTTGGAGAATTAAAAAGCTGTTCACCACTAGCATCTCTTTGGGGAAGGGCCCGGAGAATATAGTTGTTTCTGTGTGAGTAGATTGTGAATCCACTTTGTGTTTTAGTCTGAAAGAGTTACCCAAGGTGCCAAACCTATTTTGGAGACTGGTTTCAGCACTTTGGATAATTCTTTTAATGTTTGGACTGAAACTCAGCATGGATTTACCACCCCCATGATATGGAAACCAAGCTATGAGCTACTGGAAGCGGCATTCCATATACAAGATGTCAGCATTTTAAAAAAAATTAAGCTCTCCTTCTTGCAACCTTCCACTTTTTCTCATTTCAGGGATTTTTTTTAAATAATCTGAATAATTATGGAATATAATCCTGGTGTATAATTAGTCTGTAACTGACAGATGAATGTGGAAAAAGGGTGGGGAGGACTTTGGAGTAGAAATAACACAGACTGAAAGTCAATTGTTCTATACACCCCAACAGCATTTTGCTATGGTCTGAAAGACAATTCACACAGAGAGACCAATAAACATAGCACATATTATTTCTATTTCCTTGTGACTCATGTTGGTTTTAGGGGTTATGGTAAATGACAAGGTGTTCCGTTAAATTGTCCATAACTAACATTCTGTCATAGAATTATTCAGAAGCTTAATATGTATATGTTTCTATGTTTTTTCTCAAAAGAAAAAAAATGAAAATGTTCAAGATTCCCAAATTAAAGTTCTGAAATTTTATTCCAATTTTAAATTGATCAAAACATTGATTTCAAGGCTTGTTTTCCATAGAAATTATCTGATTATTATGAAGTAGGGAGAGATGCATTTATATTTACAATTTGGTTTGGTGCTTTGCCAAACTTTAAACCTATCATTATGGCAGAAGCATCTTTCGTCTGTGCTTAAAAGTAATAATAATCAGAATACCACTGAATTTGGAAAGAATCAAACAAGTTGTTTTCCTTAAGTGCTGCTGTTCTGAGCTGGGTGCAGATTGTAAAGACTGCGTGCCCTCCCTTTAAGATTTATCTGACACCTTAAAAGTAGTAATTTGGGGGTAAATCCGATTATCAGCACCCAAAGGTGAACTTCATTGGCTTCCTGCTGACATTTTCCAAGCAAGCCATTTGTAAAACACAATTTCCAACTTTTGTCGCCTTCATTAAGAAGAATGTTGATTAAGTGGAATCAGCATGCAAGAAAATATTTAGCAGCTGTTCTCCTATTGCACAGCCGAAAATATATGGAAAAATAATCACACAGATATTTTGTGCCAATTAGAAATTTCTTTTTTAATTAAAGGCAATGCTAATGCTACAGCATGATCTTAATATCCCTAAATCTTAAATAAACACAGTCTTTTTAAACTGGAAAAAAAAAATTCTGATATTTTGGCAAGCCACTGTTAACAACTTCACGTTTTTCAGAGCTTTTTTTTTTAAAAAAAAAACCTTCTTTTCCAATTTTATACTTTTCATGACTTAATATTAAGGAGGCTGTCTCCATAACATACTGTTAAAACAATCAGAGCCCATGGCTTTATTCTAAAACACTAGAAATGTCTGTGTTGCCCAAATGGGAAGGAAAAGATATGTGGGAAATGATCTCTCTTCTGTTTTGCAAATATGTTGCAGTGACTAAAATGTTCGGAAAAGGAAATCATATTTATGGGAAAGGTAAGTACAAATTAAATGCATCCGTTTTGCTTATGCTACCAAATGCCATTGTAGAACAGCCAATATTTATTGATGTTTTGTTGTTGTTGTTTTAACACTGGTGCTGTTTTTGTTATTTACATTACATCATTTATACAAAAGGATCTTGTAGCAGCTTTGAAACCAACTGAATGATGTTTATAGCATAAGCTTTCACCGAGTCAGTCTGCTTCAGTAGTAGTATTCAGTAGACAGAGGAAATAAAAAAATATGCTCCAATTGTCTTTCTCTCAGCTGGACTCAAAGGTGCTACGGGATCCCTTAGTATACTGAAACAGACTAACACGACTGTTTCTTTGAATATTATCGCATTTAATCATTCTATGGTTGAGTCGAGGAAGCAAAGTTCCCTATCACTCCAGATAAGAAATAATTCAAAAAGTAGTATTTTTAGAGAACCCTTTTGTGGGTTCAGGCTACATCTCATATTAACATAAGCTTATAGGGGCGGCGGAGCGGGGAGAGAGATGGTGCTAGCAAATGTGAAAGTAATTGACCAGATTTAGTGTGGCACCTACTTTTATCTCGACTTTTTCTCCTTCATTTGCACACTCCCCACACCCCTAATTCTTAGCTGACAATTCTCTGTCCCTCCCTATCTTCTCAGACACAATGAAAAGTTAATTGAATGTTTTATGCTTTAGTAATATCAAAGAAATGAAAAGAACGTAGGTTTCAACTGTATTTCAATAATAAGTGCATTAATTTTTACCTTTTAACTGACACTTGTACTAATTTCCTTAAATGCTCTTTTTTCTTTTCTCTTCTTCTTCCTTCCCCACCCCCCAACACACTTTTTTGATCTGTCTGGTTTTGTCGGGTCTGATGATGAGGGCTTACTTCAAATGTAAAAAGATTAGCTCTCTTTCCTTTAATAGCACAATTATAGAGTGTGTGATGTCTAAATCATGAAAGATATCAGGGACAGACTTCTAAAGTCGCATCAGTTTATTACAAAAGTGACAGTAATCATTTTAATATCAAAATTACTTTAATTTCCTAATGGTGTTTAGAATTTGTTGAAAAATGGGAGGGGAAAGTGGCTGGTGGAGCACAGGAACACCCAGTCCAATAGCCTTTTGCTCCCAGGATCATTTAAGCAATTGTTTTGTGAAATCAACATGACTTTTAACTTCAGCTTCCAATTTCATAGAGAAATGGAAAGAGACAGCAGAAACATCAGTGCTTGCCTCACATTTCAAGCTGCTTCTACACTCAGGTGTTATCTTAAGACCTAGCACAGTGTTACAATGGGATCTCAACCTAAGCATGTACACCATCAGCAAAGTGGTGAGAACCTAAGCTGATCCTTTTTTGGGTGAATATGGGGGAGGCAAAGGCACAGCAAATTTCCAATCCTGGAGTGACTGTCACCATTCAGAAGACTTCAAAACAAGGGTAGGCAACTGTCTGGGAGCCAGGGGCCAGGTTGTATCTAGGGTGAGGCAAGCAGGACACGTACGCAGGGCACCAGTGCTAGAGGGATGCAAAAAAGCTGTGCATGTAGGGATCGGAGTAAGAAGTTAGGGGTGCAACTTCCACGCTTGCTCTAGGCACTGTTTATACTAGATACACCACTGGTCTGCTCCCAGACCTAATGTGCGCCATACCTTCCCAGAGCAAGCCAAAATCTCTCTCTTTTCTTCTGAATTTTTTCTCAAAATGACAATGGGGATTGACATCATTTCCTGTTACCATTTTGAGAGGGACTGCAGAAAAAAACAGAAGTATGTGTAGAGAGTAAATGGCTGGGGTGGAGGGTGGAGTGGGGGTATTTTCTTATTTTTTTTTTCATATCTTGGGGTCTTTTTGTATAATTTTGTGGCAAAAAATTACCAGAAATGTCTGTTGATTTTTTTTTAAAAAAAAAGATGGCAGCTGAGGGGCTTTGGAGGATTGGTAAAGGACATTGAGACCACAAGGGTGAGGTCCCTGGGTCACACACAGTCTTAGATCCACAGTATGCCCACCCCAATTTAAAGTGTAACAAAGGAAAATTCACAGACAGTGACCATATAATGCCTTCTAGTCATCATAGCCATATAGATCCTGTCTCTACTATTGGATGCAATATGTCTCTCAATATCGTTTAGCAGGGAACAGAAGTAAAAGGATGCTGTTGAACATAAACACAAGCTGAACATGAGTCAGCAATGTGATGAGGCAGCCAAGAAAGCCAATGTGATTCTTGGTTGCATCAATAGGAGTATGGTGTCTAGATCGAGGGAGGTAATGGTACCACCCTATTTGGCATTGGTTAGACCTCATTTGGAATACTGTGTCCAGTTGTGGGCACCTCAATTCAAGAAGGATATCGACAAGCTGGATTGTGTCCAGAGGAGGGCAACCAAAATGGTGAAGGGTCTGGAAGCCATGCCCAATGAGGAACGGCTTAGGGAGCTGGGTATGATTAGTCTGCAGAAGAGAAAGTTAAGAGGGGACATGATAGCCATGTTCAAACATTTGAAGGGATGTCATGTTGAGGAGGGAGCGGGCTTGTGTTCTGCTGCTCCAGAGACTAGGACAAGGTGCAATGGATTCAAGCTGCAGGAAAGGAGATTCCACTTGAACCTCAGGAAGAACTTTCTGATGGTCAGAGCTGTCTGGCAGTGGAATATGCTGCCTCGGAGTGTGGTAGAGTCTCCCTCATTGGAGGTTTTTAAGTAGAGGCTGGATGATCATCTGTTGGGAATGCTTCGATAGATTTTCCTGCATAGCAGGGGGTTGGACTCAATGGCCCCTGGGGTCTCTTCCAACTCTATGATTCTATGTCCCCACATCCTACTAGTGTATTCCTATAGACACCTCATTGGCTACTGAAGGAACTAAGTGTCATACTAGATATAATTTTGGTCTGATCCAACAGAGGTTTCCTTGAGTTCTTTTTTTTTAAAATTTATTTTGACCTTTACCAAAATTACAAGAAAAAGCACCAAAGTCAAAATCTAAAATAAAATATTTTTACAATTGTGATGTTTACTGAAGAAGAATACCTCAGTAGTAATTCCAGAAACTTGGAAAAATTAATTTTTCAGTTACCACTCCTGGGATCTCCCAGCCAGCATATAGTGCATACTTTGCATGTAGATGTTGTTGGGCAAGTTACTGGAAACTTCAGCTTAAAAAGGGCTTAGCTAAAGGGCAATGTGAATAGCCTTCTATCTATTAACTTGGACAGCCAGTGTCATCAGACTAGATAATAGCGGGCAAAGAGAACCAACACCCAACTTTTTGTGTGTGCTTTGGAGATAACACACAGTGGGTTGCCACTTTTTATCATTGCCCCTTGGTTGATATGATTCCATCCACAAGACAGTCCATTTTTTTCCCTCCTGGTAATGAGGTTATTCCCCTCCTATCTGAATGCACGTATACCTTTTTTGCTTTCATTCATCTGCGGGTAATGAAGGTGAAGTTTATATTCACCCGCCCACATTGTAGCATGGACAGAGCTAGTTGAAGGGGTTTTCAATCTGTGTCTAATCAGATTTCCTGGAATTTTCCATTTGTTTTATTCAGTAGTCCAGGTCCCCCTTACACATCTCCCTTAAGTATGCATGACCTCCCTAAGTGTCTCTTAAGCATTTGATTATCATGAAAGTATTGCAGGATAATAGGTTGCAACTTTATACCTAATATTTTTCCTGAATAAGTTTTTAAATTGAAGTATTACTATTACATAAATTTGTACAGCAAATATACATGTCCTGAAGTCCAACTCTGTATATACATTGACTTACGTTTGGGTATCAGTTAGTCAAAACATCAAGAAATGAATACTGCTTACCGTTCTAGAAGACTAAGGTTGTCAGTGTTGGAAGCAAAGAGGCATCAATTCTTATATAGAGTGACTAGTAAAAGAGAGCTCTGAAGATCATGCTTATCCTTTTGTTTCACCTGTTTGTTTGTTTCTTTGATTATGAATTAAGCCTTGCTGCCTGCCTGCAGAAGTCATTACTCCTTCTTCTAAAACTTAGTCCTTTGTCTCCCTTTGTCTGGAAGGGAGCATCCATGAGACTTCTGCCTCAGGATGCCTTACACTCACTCATGAGAGGCAGCTTTTAGGGCTTCTTCTATTGAATCAGGCAATCATTTTTTTTCTCTCCTTCCTTATCCAAGATTTAGTCCTGGAAACAATAAATCTAAAGGGGTTGTTTTGTTTTGTTTTTCCCTTACAAGAGAATCCTGAGTATTTTCCCCCTACCCCATCTACTACTACACACTGATATTGCACTGGCTACGCTGCACTCTGCTTGATACAGATACTAAATATTCCTATAGTCAGATGTGCCTCATGCAGCATTGGTGAAGAGCCTGGACTAGGTTTGCTAAGAGCAAAACCTTGCACCTTGCTGACCAAATGTTCCTGTTTTTCATATCATTGCTAACATTGACTCATCCAATCAGATATGAGCTTTACTGATGCCTGGCAATTATTAACAGAGATTTACTCATCCAATTAGACATGAGCTTTACCATACAAGGAGACTAATCATCCAACCACATAATGCTGTTACTACCCTTTCAAGAGGCCACCAATCAGATGAGGTCACTGGTCACTGTTATTCTGGTTCCTTGCCATCAGTTGATCTCAAGGCTAAACTCATCTGGTGACCCTTCAATTATGTCTCCATTCTATAGGGCTTTTCCTTATTGTTGATATTAATTTATCTTATTTTTGATAGTTACTTGGCTATTATGCCCAGGTAATGCTTCTATATAGAACTCACCATATTAGCTGTATGCATGCTTAATTTCTTGACCAATATATATAGAGTATTTGATAATTTTCTGCTAATAACTTGTTTTCAGGGCCTTCAATTTGCAAACTATATGGGAAAGTGGCATCTAGCCAGTAATACGGCACTAGATTAGTGTGGTACCTCTTGCCTTTCCTCTTCTTTGGCTTTGTACATCACGACCTCCTACTTCCAGTGTTTGACTACAGAACATTTGAGACTTTGCTATTATGCCTCCCTTCAGCTGTGTGACCCAAGCTGCACTGATGCACTGTAACTGCCTTGCTGTACTCAAGTGTGTTTTACACTACACTTCCTGTTTCTACACACAGAGCACCCACTTTTTTTGATCTAACTTATTTAAGTTGTGTTGGCAGGAGGGAAAAACCTGACATGGGTCCAACTGAGGCCAGGTGGGTGAAACACCTCAGCCCTGAGGGCAATCCAAATATTTAGGTTGCTCCCCAGCCAGCCGTAAGTAGAAGTAACCCAGGGATCTTCCACCCAAGTCACAGAACTCTATAACAGAGAGTTTGAATCCCAGGTTATCCTCAAAGATAACCTCCTTCCTCACCCCTGGAATACAGGATCCTGAAAGGGAGCTCCAGATTCCCCACAACAAAGGGTGCCAAAAAGGTGATCACCGAAGTCTTGAACTCTCTCCCCGCTACCTGTCAAAAGGAATCTATTTAAGGACACCACCCAAAACCAATTCTCCAAGTCCCACAGATATTGTATGAGATGGGGGGCAGGTAAAAGGGGAAAAAATTCCTATCCAGCCTTAAAATGACCAGACAAATCTCACACTGCACTGAAAGCAGAAGGATGGGGTTGTGCTGCGACAAAGAGGGCAAATGAAAGAGTAATCAGGCTTAAGTAGCCTACAGCCTCACCCCATCATGTGCAGTGATCTAGAACCTAGTGCCAGTCACAAAGTACTCTGGTCTCTATCACAGAAACCATTAAATTACTACCCTCCCCTACAGTTCCATTCACCAGATGGGTCCAGGTAAGCAAGAGAGAAACAGAGCAAGCTCATAAAAAGAACCTTGCTGATATCAGTTGCTAGACTACATTCCTCACTAGATTTTTTATTTCTTTTTTAATCTTGAAATCTACTTTTGAACATATAGGTGTTTTAAGGTGGTAGGTAAATATTTTTGACATACTAAATAAATAATAGTTTCTAACACCAGATTTGGAAAAGCTTACTGCTTTCTACTGCAGCTCCTAGAATTCCCTCGTCAAGAATATGGGAGTTATGGTGAAAAATGACAACATTTTTCAAGCTCTGTTCTAAATTCTGAAAACATATCCTAATGTGTTGGGGAGCTGGTGCTGAATATGAACTATAAATACCTATGTCCAAATCTTTTCTCACTGGAAACCAAAAAAAAGACTAACTTGAGACTGTTGTACTTTGGACACATCATACGATGATATGGCTCATTGGAAAAGACAATAATGCTGGGGAAAATGGAAGGATGTATGGGAAAAAAGAATACTATATTACAGATGGATTGATTAAATAAATGAAGCTACAAGTTTGCAAGACTTGAACAAGGCTGCTGATATCCAGGATTCTTGGAGATCTTTCATGCATAGGGTCACCATAAATCCAAGCTGACTTAATGGCAAATACTGCACATTCCAATGTACCAGGGTGTTGTTTTGTGGGTCTGCAGCAAAGTGGATCAATAGGGCACTATGCTTTGGCATTTCAGTTTGGGCTTCTCCATCCCAGGAGCTCATGCAATTTATGTCGGCTTCAGAAACAGCAGGAAGCACCAGCCAATCAAATTTGAATGCTTGGCTGGTGGGAAGTACCAGGGAAGCCTGGGTTAAAGCCATCACTCCAGGCTATTTCAGCTTTGGAGCTTTGTTTTTTCCCCTCCTTTGTTATTATGGAACTTATATTCTGGAATATGATTGATTTCTGACTTTATCGCAACTAGTGATAGTAATATGGGCAGGGCATCCAGATCTGGGAAGAAGGTAAAGGGTTGGTACTACCCAAATGGATGATAGCAGGGGTCCCATTCTGATCCTGGAAGTGTGGGCAAAAGGTACATCCAGCACATAGGCCTTGCTGTACTCCCACATGACTGTGAGCCGCACAGGGGCATTGTTACCCTGTGAATTGGGGGTCCCGGGAGGGACACCCAAATAACCAAAACAAATACAGCAAGATGGGGAAATTAATTGGAGCACTCTCTTGGCTAACGAGAGGCAGGGTAACTTAGCGGGAATCTTTTACCCTGTGTATACAGCGTCGGGTCAGTAAGCAGACAAAATAGTTGAAACTAGCAATGAGATTTATTAAGCAATTATTAAGAAAAACACAAACACACTTGCTAACTAGAAATAGGAAATAGAGTTTTGGGGGAATGGGTGATACGTCACCAATCTTGCAGTCCTGAAGGAAGCCAGTTGGAGAGAAGGAAACCCGGCGTGGCGGCCGAGGGCAGCTCGCAGAAGAAGCAGCAGCAAGGCGGGGTGGAAGTTCAATGAAGTCCGAGCGTTCCAGCAAGAGATCCTGAAGAGCTCTCAGAACTGGGGATTTTTATAGGGGAAGGAATGACTGTGGGCTAGTCCGGTCTTGGGTGAAAACAGTGAGTTTTGGGCTGGAGACAATGTCTTCAAAAGGTCAGAATTTACATGATTGAGTTATAGACCGAATTGACAATAGCATGGCCAGTATGTAGATGCAGCTAGCTCGGCAGTTAAGCACTTAGCTCGCCAGGGTGCCCTCTTGGGGCAGAAGTCTCTTTGTTTTAATGAAGGGGTTTGTTTCGGGAGGTCCCCTGAAGCAGATCTGGCAGTTTCTGGCTTGCTTTGGTATAGACAAAGATGATTCAGTGGATAATAGCCCTGCCTAGCTTCACGCTTGTCCGGTGGCCTCACAAACATCTGGTTGGTGGCAGAGCAGGGTCAAATTGTGATATCAAAATGATATCTAAGTTGCCAAAGGCCAGGCCAGCTCACGGTGATAACAGCATCCACTCATGTAGAATTCCATACCTGTCATTCCAGAATAATGTTCTTTGAGTACCCTGTGCACCTTGGCTCATCAACTAGTAGACAGGGATGCATGTATCTGTGCCTAGGTGGGTGCTGAGCCAATTAGCAGCTGTAATCAATAATGCCATAGTCTATTTCATCCAACAAAATTGGTTATGTGTGTTCTTCATAAACAGAGCAGGCTAGGCACACAAATGCCAACAATAACCAAAACATCATTCAGCTATGAAGTTCAGTAGAAGATGCAGAAAACTCTCAGCTAAAAGGACTTCACAGGATGGTGTTTGTAATGGCAAAATATGGAAAGAAAGAGCCATTTACATTGTTTGAAGTTCCTTTAGGTGAAGGTAGGATATACATATAAGCAGATAACTTTATTTCTTCCTCCCATATTGCAAAGTAGGGAATATGATGATTGGAGAAATAGCATTTCTTTTCTGTGGCACAAGAGTTAGAAGTAAGAGATAAGTGTATAAAACAGAACATATTTTTAAAAAATCCATCAGTTGGGATGATAGCACACATGTACACTTCTGGACTGTGGTTTTACCGTCAAAACTACCCCTGACCTGAAATTAATTGTACTGAACTAATCTGTTCTACATATTCTACTACATATTCCAGCAGTGGAATATGCTGCCTTGGAGTGTGGTGAAGTCTCCTTCTTTGGAGGTTTTTAAGCAGAGGCTGGATGGCCATCTGTCGTGAGTGCTTTGATGGGTGTTCCTGCATAGCAGGGGGTTGGACTGGATGGCCTCTGGGGTCTCTTCCAGCTCTATGATTCTATCATTCTATGAAGAATTATAAATGATCCCTTCACCCAGCAAAGTAAAGGGAATTCAGCAGTAGTAATGCATTTTTGAAAGTTTTTTTTAAAGTAAAATATATTTTTAAAATGGAGACATACAAGCAGTTATATAATTCCCTATGCTAATCGAAACAGCTGACTTCATTAAACCATTTGCAGAGATTAACTATTTTAAAAGCGGCAAATAAAATATCAATGACAGTGTATCCATAGTGCATCTGTTTTATCTATGTATTTCAAGGGTCTAATTGCAAGAGAGGTACTAGCTAGTTAAGAAGATATTCTAACTCCAGCAGTAGTTACACAATAGATCAGTCTAGGAAGAAACTTTGGCACATTTTAGGTTCAGAACAGTTAAACAGGAGCAGCTTGACCTGTTGTCAGTCTATTTTAAGATGGAACATTTGGTAATTTCTAATGGGGAAAAAAGTAGCACAGCATTTAAACTTTGGCAGAATGACAAGTTTTTTAAAAAAATGCCTGGAATAAAACTGTATGAGATGTACTTTCAGGAATAAACATGTTTTGTGATGTTACACAGAAGATTGATCAGGGTTTTCATCTGAACCCAACCCCAAAATGAAAACTGTGTCCAGTCTTTTTTTTCAAACTGGAAAAAAAGTTTGAAACTTTATTTCAGAACAACTTCTGTGCAATCAAGTTGTTTCCAACTTGTACTGACCCTAAAATGAATCTATCATAGGGTTTTCTTGCCAAGATTTCTTCTGACAGGGTTTGCCATTGCCTTCCTCGGAGGCTGAAAGAGTGTGATTTGCCTACGGTCACCTGGGAGTTTTGGTGGCTGAGCAGGGGTGTGAACTTAGGTCTCACGGCGTGCTAGCCCAACACTCAAACTACTATATCACACAAGCTCTCTTTTAAGGACTATGAAGGGCACTAGTGGAACAGACAATGAAAAGCAGCCGTTCAAGAGTCTGATTTTTAAAATGACAGTGCTTTAGCAAGGGGTAGTGTTTTCTAAATCTGCTATTCTGACTGGTGTTGAAACAGAGCTTGGAAACATTACGTTTTCAGACTAGAATTTCCACAATCCAACAGCCAATAGTAACCATGCTGGGTGGTGGATTCATGAAGCTGTAATTCAAAAAGCCTCCCCCCAACAAGCTCTACACTGATGAAACATAAGAGGGCACATAAGCCATTTACACACTACATTGTTATAGTGCTATATTCCAATGTCACCATCCTATGGAATCCTGGGGTTTGCAGTTTAGGGAGGGGCATTTAGAATTCTCAGCCAGAGAACTCTTTGGCCTCAGTAAACTACAAACCCCAGAATTCCACAGGATGTTGAAAGTGGAATAATAACACTATAACAGCCCTAAGTCAGGATGCCTGATCACCTTGAGCTGGTGCTTTAAGCCACCATAATTGTCCATTTCTACAAAGCACCTGCTTTTTGGAGAGATGTGTCACAGTGAGGAGGGGATAGCAGTAGTGGCCATCCTCTGTCTTCAGCAGAATCTGCCCTGAAACATTCTGAGCAGCTCAGAAACCAGGAAGGCAGTTCCCTGTCGCTGATCTATCTGCCGCCCTTTTGCCCCAGTTGCCTTGCCACTGCCTGCACGGCCTCTGGCATAGTTATACCAGCCAACAGGATTGCAGCCTCAGTGTTTGAAATGGCTCATTTTCATATCTTAATTCAAAATACAGTATTTTAATATCCTAATGAAATAGCTTATTTCTGTATACTAACAGAAAATGTGGGTCATTTCCATACGAGACTGGTATAGCGCTTTGATTCCACTTTCACCCTCCTATGGAATCTTGGGGTTTGCAGTTTCAGCCGGCCCCTCCCGAAACTGCAAACCCCAGGATTCCATAGGAGGTTGAAAGTGGAATCAAAGTGCTATAACAGTCTCGTGCGGAAATGGCCTTGGTCTCTGACTTCTGAGACTCACAAAGCCAAAATATCAGCAACCATACAGAGATATTAGTGGGCTGGGTTTGTTGTTGTTGTGCGTCCTCAAGAGGTTTCTGACTGACAGCAATCCTAAGGCAAACTTAACATGGTTTTTTCTGGGGCTGAGAATGTGTGATAAGCCCAAAGTCACCCAGTGGGTTTCCATGGCCAAGCAGGAAATTGAACCAGGCTCTTAGTCCGATGCTCAAACCACTACTCCACACCGTCTCTAATAGTCCGGGCTGGCTAGGCCTAATTTTAGGAGAGAGGGAGGAGATTCCAGTGTGTAGTACATGGTTGCGATTCATTTGTTCTTTCGCTACAGGAAGAGGCAGGGAAGTGCTTGTGAGATTTTCTGCCCCATATGTCAAAATAAGTTGTATGGCTTTAGGTAGCGTGTGCCTTTGACTTGAGTGACTGAGGTGGCCTGCTGTTTGCTCCTCTGCCTCAGGCAGTAAAGTATTTTGCACTAGCCCTGTTGGCCGGCTTGGTGTTTGCCGATGTAGAAACAAATCTCTCAAAACATGAACTGAAAAACAGGGTCCCCCAAACAGGGGACAGGAAAACAATGGCCATTTCCACCCTAAACAGTTATAGTCATCCTGGAGAGAAGTGACTAGCAGGGTGCCACAGGACTCTGTCCTGGGCCCAGTGCTGTTCAATATTTTTATCAATGACTTGAATGAAGGAATAGAGGGCATGCTCATCAAATCTGCAGATGACACCAAATTGGGAGGGGTTGCTAATACACCAGAGGACAGGATCAAAATTCAAAATGACCTGGATAGATTGGAGAGCTGGGCCAAGGCTAACAAAATGAAATTCAACACAGAGAAATGTAAGGTCCTACACTTAGGTAGAAAAAATGGAATACAGAAATATAGGATGGGGGACACGTGGCTGGATAGCAGTATGTGCGAAAGGGATCTAGGAGTCTTGATAGATCACAAGCTGAACATGAGTCAGCAGTGTGATGCGGCAGCCAAGAAAGCCAATGCAATTCTCGGCTGCATCAATAGGAGTATGGTGTCTAGATCGAGGGAGGTACTGGTACCACTCTACTCTGCTTTGGTTAGACCTCATCTTGAATACTGTGTCCAGTTCTGGGCACCCCAATTCAAGAAGGACATGGTCAAGCTGGAGCAAGTCCAGAGAAGGGCGACGAAAATGGTGAGGGACCTGGAAGCCATGCCCTCTGAGGATAGACTTAGAGAGCTGGGTATGTCTAATCTGCAGAAGAGAAGGTTAAGAGGGGACATGATAGCCATGTTTAAATATTTGAAAGGATGCCATGTAGAGGAAGGAGAGGGCTTGTTTTCTGCTTCTCCAGAGACCAGGACAAGGAGCAATGGATTCAAGCTGCAGGAAAGGAGATTCCACCTGAACCTCAGGAAGAACTTCCTGACAGTCAGGGCCGTCCGGCAGTGGAATATGCTGCCTCGAAGTGTAGTGGAGTCTCCTTCCTTGGAGGTTTTTAAGCAGAGGCTGGATGGCCATCTGTCGGGAATGCTTTGAGGGTGTTCCTGCATAGCAGGGGGTTGAACTGGATGGCCCGTGTGGTCTCTTCCAACTCTACATTTCTATGATTCTATGATTCTATGATAGTGCTATTATTCCAGTTTTAACATCCTATGGAATCCTGGGGCCAGGGAGGGGCATTGCAGGTTAGGGAGGGCATTTAGAATTCTCAGCCAGAGAACTACAAACCCCAGAATTCCACATGATGTTGAAAGTGGAATAAGCCATCTCTAAATATCTGAAGGATGTCACGTAGAAGATGGAATGAGCTTGTTTTCTGTTGCTCCAGAGACTAGATCATGAACCAATGGATTGAAATTTCTGCAGAAAAGATTCCTCCTAAACATCGGGAAGAACTTCTTGACTATGAAAAGCTGTTTGATAGTGGAATAGATGGTCTCAGAAAGTGGTGGATTCTTTTTCTTTGGAGATTTTTCACCAGAGATTGGGTGGCATTGTCTCAGGGTGCATCCAGACTCATTAAACAGGGTAGAAAGCCTCAGTTTTTTTCCCTGTTCTGTCCAATTTTATACTGGAGATCTATACATATTTTGTTTATCCCAGAATATATGTGTGTGTGTGTGTGTGTGTGTGTGTGTGTGTGTGTACAGCTATAGTCAGCAATTACTACAATCAGAGGCCATTTCCACCCTATGCTGTTATAGTGCTATCATTCCACTTTCAACATCCTCTGGAATTCTGGGATTTGTAGTTGACTGAGGCCAAAGAGCTCTCTGGCTGAGAATTCTAAAGGCCCTTCCCTAACCTGCAAACCCCAGGATTCCATAGGATGTTGAAAGTGGAACAATAGCACTATAACAGTGTTAGGCAGAAATGGCTGGAGGCTTTTTGTACCAGCTTCCCAGGTCAGTTTATTTTAACTGTAAAGAGCAGGAACAAAATCTGGGACTTCTCAATCAGGCTGTATGCCCTTAGGAGTGGTTTAGTTATGTATTCTTGCATGGCAGCAGTTGAGTTAGTGCTCCCTCCAGCTTTATGATTCTAAGGATGCTCAGTGGTCATAGAGCTCTGAATGTCCACTGTAGGCTAAAGAGAAAATTGAACTGGTGATGGGATAGAGTATTTGGAATGGGACACAGCTGACTGACTCGCCAGAACATTGCAGAGAAGTACCCAACCCAAGACTGCAAACAGTTTATTGAGAGTCCCACTTGAGACTTTATATTTTCTTTATAATACCAACAAGTACAATAAGGCTAGAGCTATATTATGAATATGGGCAACTGATTACTCAGTTTCCCTTTATGAAAGATACTTGACAGCGCCAGATTATTAATAAATGTGTGGCTTGTTTAATAAAAGAGACATGTCTGGAAATATGTCTATTTGCATCTCGTTTTATATTCACAAAGGTATTAAATTTTATATTTCCCACCATTTAAAAAAAGATGTGATTTTTTTAAAGGAAAAAAAATCCCTGCCTTTATTGGCTTGACACAACAATCATAAAATTTTCAACAAAGCCTTTCTTTTCTCCTTTCAGTGTACATTTTAATTTTAAAATTCTTTATCATAGATGGAAAACCAGCCCTGAGTTTTATTAAGCAACTAACTGAGCTATATTTAGCCAACTTGTTAGTGGCAAAGATGTGTCAATTTAACTGAATCTTTACAGAAGGAACTTTGATGGGGTCTCCAGAATCTAGATCTGAAAAATTCCAACCTGCTTTAAAAAACAGACTGCTGGGTAGTCTGTACACTTTAATTTGATGAGTAAATTTGCACTCTGTCAATTAGGTCTCCATTTTAGGAGTTCAAAGCTTTTGCTACCGTCCTGTATAACTGGGAGATCAGGGAGTGTGTGGAAGGGAGAGGGAAGATGCTATCCTGCATTAGGCCTGGATTATTCTTGGACCTAGTTATTTGTGGGTTGGTTTGTTTGTTTGAATCCATCCTTGGTACCCATAAAACTCTCCTCCAGCACATTTCAAATTAGTTGTTTTTCTTCCTGTCAGCTTTCTTCACTGTCCAGTGTTTACAACCATGCACAGAAAATGGAAATACTACAGCATGGATGATTATTATTTTGATAAAGATATATCTTTGCACCTGAGGATCATATACGGAACAAGCCTGAACCCTCTCTGGAAGTCAAAATGATTAAACTGATCATACTTTGAACATATAGTGAGACAGTGACTCATTGGAAGGGGTGATAATGCTCGGGAAAATGGAAGACAGTAAGAAAAAATGGAAGACCACATTACAGGTGGATAGACTCTGCCACGGGTGTCACAGCCTGTGATGTGCCACAGATGTGAGCAGAACACTTGATGAATGTGGTCTCTTATCCATAGGGTTGCCATAAGTCAAAGTGGACTTGATAGCAAATAATAACTTAAATCCTGTATAAAGGTGAAAGAAATAGTTTAACTTTCCCCCAAATTCACATTTTTAAGCATTTTTTTCTGTCCTGACTATGAAGAAACAACATTTTCTTCCTCCTCCTCCTCTTCCTGCTTCTGTTATATAGAGCCATGAAATCTAAATTTTTGCTAATTTCATCAAGAGCTAATTAAAATGAAATTATTTCCCACTGGCCAAATTGGCCCATGGTCCAAGTAGAGAGGAGGCACTCATATTATAGCAGTAGTACTATCATCCTTCAGACCGTGATCTACTAGTGTTAGTAATGCATATGTACCTCCTTCTGGGTTCTATAGGGTCACCTATAATTAAATATTGCAAACACAATTGTACTTTAAATCTCAATATATACTAATAATAATACAACCAATTATACATTAAATGAGACACATATGTCCCCAAAGTTCCAAGCATCCAATGAGGTGCCAGGGCAGGACTAGATTGCAGAATCTGTGCTGATAAGTTGTAGTGCACCATTTGGTGCAACCTTAAAGCCTTAAATAAAAAATAAATAAATAGAAGCAAATGCAATATAGAAATCACACTACAATGAATCTACACTTTTGTTCCCTCCTGAGTACACATCTGAAAATCCCACTTCCTTATACAAAAGGAAAAGGGCCAGCTCCATAGCTCTGGCAACTACAGCTCCTCTCCAGCTCCAGCTCTCCCACTCCTTCTGAACTCAACCAGCCAGCACAACCCCTTCCTTGGACTTTCCCCACCCACTGGGCCAAACCAGTACTTATTGGTGTTACACATATACATGTTATGACATCATAAAGTACTGCTTTTCTCCACATCCCCCAGTGCCAGTCTATAGTGTGGAGTGGAGACATAAAAAAACAGAGCTATCTGATGTTAACAACACAGATTAATACTAATGCAAGTTAGGAGTAGTAATAGATTATTCTGTTTTCTTTTCTACAGTATTTGCATTTTTAAAGAATTATGTCTCATTTTCACATCAGTTTGTGTGGGCTTTTTAAAAAAAATCATTTGAAAAGTCATCTGCATTTTTAATTTCCCTTAATGCATGTCTTTCTGGCAGCAATTTCCTTGAATATATTCCTTTTTGTGGACCACTTTCCCTAATGTACAGATTTTTTGATGCATGGTTTGATCAGTGAATTGTTTACCCACTAGGAAGAAAGAGGTAGGAAATGGGTTAGATAAACAAAGTCCACATTGTATAAACTATTTTATTAAGTATTTGTCGTTATCTACGATGGGACTTTCAAGAGCTTGAGCTGAGGCCCAAAACCTCCCAGCCATCATGATCAGTGGCTTTGAAATGTTATCTCTAGCTTGGGTCTGAGGCATAGTGACTCAACTAAAAACAACAAAACTCATATTTCTGCCTAGAGTTTGATATCCTCACCAGAGATCATGTTAAGCCCATGTCCCAACAACCCAGGAAACCAGGTTGGTGAGTACACAACACAGAATATTCTCCAGACAACCACCTCAGTAGTTGAACTCCTTCCCAGGGAAGGAGTTCCCTTTGAGCTTCTGGCAGACAGGAAAATCCACCTTATTTTGTATGGCCTTTGGCTCTTAAAGCAAGTGTTGACAATTGTTCCTCTTTGAATTGCCTAAAACTAACTTTTAAAACTGTGGTGTTGCTTTCTTCAAAGAAATGTTTGTTTGAAAGGAACACCTTCAGTTGCTTTTATCTATTGTACAGGAAGCCTCTGCCTTTCGACACACCATTATCTGATGACTCTCTCTTTTGACATTTCCAAATTAAGAACAAGTTCCATTAATTCAACAGGGGCCCCACTTTTTCATTCATTCTTCTTGTCTGTGGAGCTGGCTTGGAACATCTCTCACATGTGTGCTGCTTGAAAAGTGTGCTGAGGGAGTGAAAGGCAACAAGCCTTTGCAAGCAAGCAAGACTTTGCAAGCAACACACACACGGTGCATCCCCAGTGAACCTCCATAAGTCCCTTGTGCTCCCTATGTGGGTTCTGCTTCTCAACCAATTCCGTTTTATGACAATGCTCCATCCCCTAACCTGTCAGATAAGTGAGTGAAGTCTGTACATCACTATGGGGACACAGCAGGCAAAAAGGTGATTAAAAATATATATACATCAGTGAATAAAATAAATAAATTTCCTGAGTTGGAAACCTGAGTTTTAGAAGCTCTTAAACCTCATCCCAAATAGAAGGCAAGACCTCAAATTTGTTCCCTTTTAGTTCTGATTAAAATCCAGAAAAGTATTCACCTCTTTCTATTTTTCCTCTCATCTGCTCACAACCTATCAGCAATGGTGCTTGCTTTTGCTGATCTTCAGAGTTCCACAGCAAGGGAAGAATCAGGAAGTGACTCTAAGGCCTAAAAGAAATAGTGCCATGTTGAAGAAAACTGTTTGCTTAGACATAGAAAAGGTTGTAGGTTCCTGATGATTTCAATTTAAGTTAAACATGTATATTCTAAGTCATGTTCCAAAACATCTTGACATATTCTGCTGATATTGTAATACCTTGAACATCAGAACAAGATACAAAGAATAAGCGTGCATACATAATTTTAAATAGCAGTTGCTCTTTATTGGTAAGTTTGTACGAATGTCACAGTCGCTTGTTGCTCAAGTAGTTGCCACTTATGTTATTGTGAGTATTCTATATAAAGTTGGTTTAATTATTTGTTCAGGGTGGAACACTGGGCTATTAAGCCAGAGTCCACCTAGCACTGTGTTAAGTAAATCAGTGAGTTCCATTTATCATCAGCCTCCATTCATGAACCTTAAAGGGTTTTAAAAAATCCTCTTCACACAAGATAGCAATAGTAAGCCTTAGTTTCTTTCCTAATTGTCAGATCTGGAACTGGATGGTCACTTCTGAAAATGGGGATGGGTGCAATATCTGACCATGTCATCTAATTTATTTTAATCTGCCTTGAGTTTTCAGGTAAAAGGCAGGCTATGAATTTCATAAATATATACACTGGAAAGTTCCTTACTGAATGCTGGACCTGCCAAACAGGGTACTGCTGAGCTAGCTGAGTTGGTTCTCCCTTCTGAGAGTGTTCAAGCTCTGTCAAATTCTCTCCGGACAGGGCCCATCACAAAAGTATAAATAATTGCTTGCTACAGCCCTGCACAACTTGTCTTCCCCTGATCTTTTGGGACTACCGGATTAATGTTTTGCAAATTTTACTCTTGAAGGAAGCAATAAATAACTCTACCAGTTTCCTTTACACTGTGAGAAACTTCTTTGAAACTGTGCAGTTTTCAGCCAATTCTGTGAAAAATTCGTATGTGGAAAAAACGAGCAGAATAAACAGCAAAGCGTGAAGGTTCTTATCAAGGGAACAAGGAAAAGTGCCTTCTCAGTGGCTGCTCTCAGACTTTGGAATTCCCTCCCCAGGGAGGTAAGGATGCCTCTGCCTAGCTCTCCCTCCACAAAGAAGTTAAAACATTTTTATGCCACCAGGCTTTTAGAAACCAAGATGAGTTTTTAATGCTGTGTGATGCTGTTTTTGTGGTTGATATAGTCTTTTGATGAATTTTAATGTTTTTTAGCTTTATAAATTTTATATTTACACTTTTATTTAAGTTTTAGGTATAATATTTAATCTGTATTGTTTTTAAATATGCTGTTGACTACCTTTAGTCTCATTATTTGGAGAAAAGTGGGATATTAATTGGAATAAAATAATAATAATAATAATAATAATAATAATAATAATAATAATAATAATAAATAATAATATCAGTCGGTGATTTCTTGATGCTTGATGGACTAGTTTTTTGACCATTTTAAAAATATTTTTGAATATTCTTTCCACCCCTAGTTGGGTCAATAGCACACAGGGGTCGTGCTAGATGTGGAGAATGGGAGCTATATTCTATGGGCCCTATCACACTACATGGTCATAGTGCTATAAATTCTACTTTAGATGTCATGGCAACATTGTATGGAATCCTGGAATTTGCAGTTTAGGGAGGGGAATTTAGAATTCTCAGGAGGAGAGCTCTTGGTCCTCACTAAACTATATACCCCAGAATTCCACAGGGTACAGCCATAGCAGTTAAAGGGGAATAATAGTGCTATAACACTATGGTATGATAGAGCCCTAAGACTTCTGCAAGACAGCCAGTATATGGGAGGATGGTCTAGTATCTGCTCTGATGGATAGTTTTCCCCAGAGTCCTACCATCAGAGCTTTCTTCCAGAACTTGCTGTCTGATCTTAACTTGGATTTCAAAGATTAGACCTAGAGCTTTCATCATATAAAACACATCTTCCACAACATGGCACCTCTTCTACTGAGAGCTTGAAAAAAATTATTTTTTTAGACTTAGCTATCAGAATTCTCCAAGCAACATGGCTTGCGGGGTCTGGGGCTTGTCATTCAAACAAGTAACTATTCCAGGCTACACTTCTACATACTACTACAACACAGTTTGGGAGCAAAAGAGACAAAGAGACTTTAGAGGTATGGGATATTATTATATAAGACAGACGTGGAAGGATCAAGCTAATATATAAACTCTATGAAAATGTGGTTTATTCTTTAAAGGCACATTGATCTTTTCCATAGTGAAGCTAAAGTAGATGCTTTCAGGGCTTAGCTGACCTCCCCCATCCCATTTTATATATTGACATGTATGCTCCAGGGAGTGTGATAATGCAGCCTTAATTGTGTCTTGTTGAACTTGGCCATTTATATGACTAACCCTTTGCTGCCTTGGTTCCCTTTTATATATTAATAACTGTTCCAAGTGATGTCTTTTCCTATTAGAGTGTCATTCTGTCAGCAGTATAGGCCCGTTTAAAAAAAAAATGCCACAAGGCAATAAGGCAAAGCACTCTTGGCAAAATGGGGAGCATGTGACACTCTAAAAGAGCAGTGATTAATTCATTATAAATATCTTTGAAGGTTTTTTTATTTTTAAAAAACATTTAATATAAAGGCTTTTTTTAAAAAAAAAAATCCTCTTTTCTACCCCAGACAGAGACAATGGAAAGCATTTGAATAAAATGACATGACTTTAGCACAAAGGGCTGTCGGAGAAATGTACAGTCACTGGAGCAGTCAAAGTGGCTGAGCACTGATGGTAACTACACAGTACCTATATGCAGAAGGCCTATATTTATGAAAATAAAAGGATGGGTGCAATTTCAAAGACTTGGGCCATTTCCGCACTAGCCTGTTATAGCGCGATGATTCCACTTTCAACATCCTCTGGAATCCTGGGGTTTGCAGTTTCGGGAGGGGCCACCTGGCCCCTCCCGAAACTGCAAACCCCAGGATTCCAGAGGATGTTGGAAGTGGAATCATCGCGCTATAACACGCTAGTGCGGAAATGGCCTTGGAAAAGTTACACTTTGGGGTTACCAATCTCAGAATCCCTCAGCTAGCATGACCACTTTTCATGTGGATTCGGGGATTCTGGCAGTTCAAGTTCAAAAATGTTGCCTTTACACACTGCTTACGATGAACGTGGCCAATTGTGGCCCACCACCAGATATTTTGGGCCCTCACATCAGCCAGTGTAGAGTTAGAACCTGACACGCTGAGAAGTTTCTAGGAATGAAGGAAAATGTCTAGTTTCAGTACATGTCAGAATACCGGGATGTGATGACCCCTTAGCTAGATTCAAGAAAGAAAAAGGTTTTAAAGTACGAATGTGGTTGGTCTGAATCATAAAAATGGAATAGAAATAAGGACAAACAATAAAGATCCTCCATCAGTTTTGTAGTCCCTAGCACACAGCTTATATTCCCAGACCTTGATTCTGAGAATCAGAGATTTGAGAATGCTTTCTAAAAGTTACAATTTGAAATCTCAAATTGATCAGCTAGTCTTATAATTTTTGAATCTCAATATTAGAGCTGTAGTATTTTAAAAACAATACTGTTTTAAAAGTCATATTTCATTGTAGAACAAAATATTAAGTCTTTTCCTGCCACATTTTATTTTCTTGTTATCATTCACTTTTTCCAGTGGAAAAATGGGAAAGGGAAAAACCATCCAGAGAAGGAGAGTTCAATATTCCTTCCTGCCTCCTGAATTTTTCAGATTTTCTCAACATTTATCCTTTTCCTGTAGGAAAAGCTGGCCTTGTCTAGGTATATCTTCATCTCTTTAGGGTTGTTTTTTGTTTGTTTGTTTGTTTGTTTGTTTGTTTGTTTGTTTGTTTGTTTGTTTGAAGAGTAGTGCTGTCATTCAAAATAATTAACAACCTGTTAGTTCTGTCTGTCTGTCTGCCTCTCTCCCTGTCTGCCAAAATCTGCTAACCAAAACTTTGTAATCGTCTCATGATTCTTTATTTCCCTACAATATGGGAGGAGGAGGGGGCACACTCATGCATGCACATACAAACTTCTGATGAGAACAATTATGTGCTCATACAAGCAAAACTTGTGAACAAAACAAGGAGAGATGTGCATTCTTCCCCCACCTCTCTGCCCCAAGAACAATGACACAACTTGCTCAGTGGTATCAGCCTCAGCTCCACACTGTTCAGCTGCATACCCAATCTACCCCCCTTTCAGTTTTAATCTGCCCTGTACACTCAGGTCCTCTAGGGTCTATTTACTTAAGCCAACCAGGACTAGACTGGCAACAGTCACCCAGAGGACCCTAGACTGTGGAATGACCTGCTGGAAGAGATTCAACAGCAAAACACACTGTCTGAATTTTAAAAAGTACTAAAGGCCTATCTCTGAATTTTAACTTGGTGTATTTTAAAAGGTCTCATGTGTTTTTAGTTGTATTTTAATCTACGTTGTGCCTTCCCTGTACTAGTTCAGTTGCAAACTTCTTCTGAAGATGAACTGTCTCATGCCTCCTGCTTTGCTTTTGTCCCCCTCACTTGCTTCTATATATCTGACCACCCTTACTTGTGCACTTTTAAACTGCATACCTTCCATTTCTCCTTCACACACCTGATATACATGCATATGCCCCCTTTCCAACTGACCTATCTGCCACATCCTCATTTGTACTCCTTCTTCATTTTGTATTTTCCATCCCATTTCCATCTTTTCTTTCCCCCATCATCCCATTTCACTCTTCCCTCACAAAGAGAAACACACAGAGAGCATCCCATGAGTTGAGAAGCAGTGTCATGATCCAGAAGTCAGTTTCTCCAGGTGAACAGCAGCCTCAAAGGATGACAAGCAGGTACAAGTGCATGAGGAGCTAATCAGGCTAGGATGAGAGCCAGCTAATCAGACTGGGATGAGAGCCAGTTGGCTCCAGCCTTCTTAAGGAAGGCAGAGGGTGGTGTAGCAGTGGCGGCCACCCGATGCCAGAAACAACTTATATGTTTGCTGCTCCTTGTTTGTGCTACAGAGTCCCTGCTCACTGTCTTCTCTGACCCTTGGACTGCCTGACTTTGCTGCCTGCTGAATTCCTGACCTTTAGACTGACACTTGACTTTGCTTCTGCTTCACCCTGACCAGGCAAGCTTTATTGTTCTGCTTAGCTCTATCTATTTGCCTGCTGACTATCTTGGCACTGTGTTGCCTCCCAATGGACAGCCAGCACCAACAACAGGCAGCCACAAAACCAACAAATTTTGACTACCAATTCAGGTAAACTGGTGTGAACCAGATGAATGAAACCACTGCTTACCAGTATGTTGCCCTGAGGTTCCAACCTATGATATTCCAACTTGGGTGTTTCTGGGTGTCACATTTGGTGGTGCTGGAGCCTTGAGAAATCTAACCCAGAGGTAACTGGCCACCGGCTGGAAGCAAAGCTTGTGGTTGTGGTTGTTGCTCTTATTTGGTCCCTTCAAGATGACTCTGATCTATGGAGGCCCTTTTATAGGGCTTTGTTGACATGATCTATTCAGAAGAAATTTTCCATTGCCTCTAAGGTTGAGAGAATCTGACTTACTCAAGGTTACCCAGTGGATTTCCATGGCTGAGCAGGGATATGAACCTAAAGTTATAGTCCAACAACTTGTGTGATACATCAAGGTAATTCATATGTTCAGATTAATTGGCTATATGTATTTATTAACTGTATTTGTATCCTGCCTTTTCTCCAATGACTTTAAAGTGGTATGTGTGTCATTCCTTCTTCCCAGTCCAAAACACTCAGAGGACTAAAGTTTAGGAACCACTGCTTTAGTCCATTGGGAAGAGAGGCATGGTTTTTCCTGTTCATACAAATAAAGGGTAGGCCAATGAGCTGTGAAACAGATACATGGGCCCATACTGGCCACAGGGATGGTGTGTGACAACTAGACACCATACCAAGGGGATTCTTTCCCACTCTAAAAAAGGCCAATAAAAGGAACAGAGAAAAAAGAAATCTCCATAGATCCAAAAAATCCAAAAGGGAGGTATGAGTTCCTATGAACTACGAGTTCCTTCCAGGGTACTCGGCATGCCTATTTTGTGCTGAGGGCATTGATTTAATGCCAATTCAAGGGAAAGAGTGCCACCTACTGAAGCACTAAACAACTAAGTTCGCCTGAGGGATAGTATGATCCAAGTAGGAGGCACCCCAAAGTGCCAAAATGAAACAGAAGAAACTGCTGGTTGACAGCAGATGAGACAAATACCAAGGCATCTTATTAAAAGCGAGAAAGTGTTAGCTAGATCATGCACCAGGTGCTGCAACATAGTTTGAAGGAGCATAATGCACTTATATAAACTGTGGAATATGTGAGTCAGCACATGAGACCAGATTACTGACAGTGACTCTACATTATGTACCGGTGGCACAGATTGTATTCTTACAGCCAGGAGAAAAAGTATGCACATGGATCTCAAATGTTTCCTGAGAAGACATTCAAAGCTTTCTTTTTTTCAGCTGAGGGGGAGAGGAAAAAGATTCTGAATTAGGAGGCCCTTTTGTCATTGACTATAGCACTGCAAAAATGAGTTTACACATTCTGAATAAGCAATTGGAGAGAGAGTGCGGGGGGAGAGGGAGAGAGAGAGAGAGAGAGAGAGAGGGAGAGAGGCTTAAGTCTCATATTGGATCCCATACTGGGAATGCTTCGATTAAAAAATTAAACAGGGGGAGGAGCCACTAAAACAGTGTGGGCAAAGTAAAAACCTGGGACCCCAAGATTCTTGTTTTGCAGGTTTTGATCCCTGCAGACTCCCCAGATTGCTGTTTTTCTGCCTTCCCATGGTAAACTGGCTCCAGGAGAGACAATGCACCCTTTAAAAGGTTTCATGCCCCTTCCCACATATTTAATATTTTAAAAATGACATTAAAAATTGAAGTGGACTTCAGATACATAGAGCAACAGGATGGCCACTTAATACATTTTAGAAATAAACAACCAAACCATGCCATTTTCCAGTACATACAGAGAGGACCTCTTCCCCAAATCCACATTTATGTTCTCTGATCATTTTTGGAAGAGTCTGGAGAATAGCTCTTTTGCCAAGCATTTTGAATCCTCATTTTTTTAAAAAAAAAAGGGGGGCAGGAAAATTGGGGAAGGAACAGTTAAACATTTTTATTATTCATGCCACATTCAAAGTAAATTGTGTAATAGTTTTCATGTCTTAATTACTTAAATTTTATATTGAGCTATAGTGATATTATCTCTCTTTTTGTCTCCACACAATTGTATTTTATAATAGCTTTTATTAGGGCCTACATGAATGGAATTTCAAATGAACACATCATTTCGGTTACTTGGGCAGTTGAGAAAAAGAGAGCACTTTTCTGATATTTGGCATGAAAAGCGCTTCCCTTTGTGTTTTATGACATATAGAGAGTTGTATTAGGAAAGGACATATTTTGAACAGAATGGTAACCAAGGGAGAATAGAGAATGGTGGTGTCATTTTGAGGAAGTTCCTGTGAACATGGAGAAGAAAAGAAGCTGAGGTATATTCAGTTCAAGGGCAGCAGAGGGTGGCCACATGCAGAAGAAGAAGAAGAAGAAGAAGAAGAAGAAGAAGAAGAAGAAGAAGAAGAAGAAGAAGAAGAAGAAGAAGAAGAAGAAGAAGAAGAAGACGACGACGACGACGACGACGACTGAGTACCTGCCCCTGGAACAGTTGGGAAGAAACAGGAATTTCAGCAGGGGCTTCTTGTCCTGAACGCTACAATGGCTTGCATACCTCTCCTATACAGTCTTAAAGGTGCAGGAACCCTGTCTTTTTTTCCCCACGGATGCCCCCTTAAATAGTGGCATCTTGACTGATTGATTGATTTAAATCATTTATCTCTTGATTCTCAGCCTACTAGGGCCCCCTAGGGGATGTACAACAGATGAAGACATTGAAAACATCAGACACACTGGCTGCCAATACGCTTCTGAATTCAAAGTGCTGGTGATGGCTGTTAGCTGCTGTCAGGTCAACTACGACTTATGGCAACCTTATGGATGAGAAACTTCCAAGTCATCCTATCATCAACAGCTCTGTTCAGGATTTGCAGACTCAGGTTTGGGGCTTCCTTTATTGAGTCTATCCATCTGTAATGTGGTCTTCCGCTTTTCCTACTGCCTTCAACCTTACCGTGCATTATTGTCTTTTCTAGTGAGTCATGTCTTCTCATGATATATCCCAAGTATGACAGTCTCCATGCAGTTATCTTAGCTTCTAGGGCTTGATTTGCTCGAGGATCCCTTCATTTGTCTTTTTAGTGGGCCATAATCTCCATAGAACTCTTCTCCAGCACCACATTTCAAGTGAATTTATTCTCTTCCTATCAGCTTTCTTCACTATCCAGCTTTCACAATCATACATAGAAATTAGAAATACGATTGCATGGACAAGTATTCAAGTATTCAATTATTTATCTCAACACTTCAGTGTCTTGTTTAGTTCCTTCATAGCTGCCCTTCTTCTGATTTCTTGACTTCATCCTCCATTCTGATTAATGACTGAGCCAAGGTATGGAAAAACTTGAATTATTTGAATGTCTTCATTGTCTGCTTTAGAGTTATGCAAACTAGGAAATCTGATTTCACATCACTGGCTTAGTCCCTTCATGTTAACTTTTGAATCATTTTGGAATGCTGGCCCTGCTCTGGCCTTAATCCATTAAACTGGTCCTGTCCTCACACTGTTTCACTTAGGGCCTTTTCAAAGAAAGTACTATTTTTTACTATTTTGATTCCATTTTTACTGCCATAGCAACATCTTATGGAATCCTGGAGCTTGTAGTTTGGTGAGGCACTAGGGCTATCACACCCCAACATGCAAATCCGGGGGTTCTATGGGATGGAACCATGACAGTTAAAATGGAATCATAACACTATAAATGTGGTGTGTGGAAGGGTCCCAGTAATTTATAAAAACATGTTACAAAGAACTAGTGTTTGATTTGCATTCCCCCTCCCCACTTCTTCCCTCCGAATACTTTTCTCCTGTTGTGCTGTGCTTTTCTGATTGTAAGCCTGAATACAGGGCCTGCCTGCCAACTGATCATTGCAAGCTGCCTGGGAAGACTTTTTTTTTTTTTTTTGGGCTCAGTTCAAAAAAAGCTCTAAACGAGTGCCTGGTTTGGCCCCATAGACACAAAATAAGATGCTCCAAGACAAGGAGACAAATGTGGGAGTGTACTCCCTCCTTGCACCTGTGCAATATCCATGGTAGCAGCGCTACAAATACTCCATGTCTCCTTCCTGTCCTCACCCACTGTAGCCCTTTTGTACAAATGGTAGGAGTTGCCTAATGTTTCAACAGAGTCCCTCCATCTGTTTTGCTAAATGTCACACCTTCTGCATTGATCTCCTAGAGCAGTCATTCATTCTGAGAAGGGTTTTTTTGTTTTGTTTTGTTTTTGTTATTATTATTCCCAGGAACAGGTTGGCTTTTCTTGCTCCTTCTCAAACTGTCTCCTTCACACACACCGCCCGCCATCCCTATCTTCTCCCCCTCTTCCCCTTTTATTAACATGTCCACACTGTTACTAAACATAAAGGGTTTCTCAAGGAACCAATTTTACTACATTTGTTTGGAAGTTATATGGATCTTCGGAATGGAAATTGAGAGTACAAAAATAGATTTGGTTGATTTATGAGACATCTCTGTTTTCAATTCACCATCAGTATGTGCAGACACGATGCAGTCAAGAAATGAAGCATCTGGTTCCCCCACGTTTCATTTATGAACTTTAGCACCAGATGTAAATCATTCATAAAAATCCCAAAGTGTTGGAAGGGCCTCTTCCTTCATTTTAACAAACACAGACTGCGAGTACTGTACCTAAGACTTCACATCATTTGTTACAAACGATAGGATCTGAATTTTAAAAGACTTGCAGAAATAAATTTCCAAGGGAATGGGAGGAGAGTAGGGAGGAGGAGGGGAAAGAGAAGGGAATGCAGGTGATTCTTGCAATCTTTGTGGCTGTCAGCGAATTTTCTTTGGAAACAAAAGCTGTCACTTGAGTTTATTCAAAGCAAACTGAACAAGCAAGGCAAGGCTTTTCACAGGAGAACAAACCTGCTTGGCTTTAGTCTTCCTCAGAACCCTTCCATTAAACTAATATCCACATCAGGAAAGAGTAAGAAGTGCTCCAACCTCAAATCTTCTCTCCTTCAATTCTTCCACATGTTTTCCTTCCCAGCTATCCATCACCTTCTCTTCTCCCCCCGCCCAATCTTGCACTAAAACTTCCTTTTCAAGCCATCTCACCCACTTCCTCTCATCTGTTGTAAGCCTGCATTCTTTCCTTCTTTGGGAAAGCTTGCCCCTATTTCTCTCAACCTAAGTGGTTAAGGATGGTGAAGCTTTGGATCAGACCATTAGGTTGTAAGCTCTTCAGAATTAAGAAAAAAGCTCCTCCTCCAACATCAAAAGCATCTTATGTAGTATCATGTCAGAGTGCCTTATGAATACGAAAGGGAGTTTCCCCTGATTGCCACTGTGGTATTTTCTGTTTAGTCCAGAATGTTAGGATGAGACCTACCAAATCACATTAAGTTGATTTCCAGAGTATTGGCCAAGTTAGATTGTTTATTTATATATTTATAAAATGCTTTCGTCCCACTGTTTCTCATGAGATCTCAGGCTGGCAATATGGACAATTTAAAACATTTCCAGTGGGAAACCCTAAATAAGAAAAGAAGTTAAACGTATTGGTACCAGTCAGCCCTCTAAGGGGAGGGCATTCCACGATCAGGGTGCCAAGACTGAGAAGCCCTGCAGGGTCCTATCACAATGGCTTGTCACATTGTGGGTCACCAGCGGGAGGGGGCTGAACACCACACGCTTCAGTGCTCCACTCACCAGCACTGCAAGGTCTCCTTCAGTTGATCTGGCTGCCAGGCTTTGAAGGTGAGTTTTAGGGGACATTTGTAATTGTGGCAATAATGCCCCAATCGTAAGATTCTATACCAAAATTTATGAGGTTACTAGTGTATATACCTGGGATTTTATTTTCTCATAGGTAATACTTGTTAGAAAGATTTGAGATCCTGTGTCTCTAATTCCCTAAACTGTCTTGTCAAGTGCCTGTAACTTTTCCCCATATTCTGCAATCCAATCTGTATTCAGAGTTATTAACATAAGAGGTTGGGTTCCTGAGGGAATACATTGCCCCCCTCCCTGCTGTTAGGCCTTGTTTCCATAGCAACTGGCCTGAGCTCTCTGGCTGAGAATTCTAAAGCCCCACCCCCCACCAAACTGCAAACCTCAGGATTCCACAGAATCTTCTTAGGCAACCAATCATATGAGGTCTTCGCCTGACACAGACAAACTAACTTTGACTTTTACATATTAGATAGGCCTAGCTTAAAACATCCTAAATTCTCAACAGAATGCCAGTCACTGTTTGTAAAACGGTTTTTAGAGACATTTTTAAAGAGAAGCCTTGAGTGTCAAATTGTCTTTTTAGATATCTATTTGATGTTTTAAAACTGTTTCTACCTGTTACACATACCCTCAGAGGCTCTGGTGGGTTGAGAGGTGATGGGTAAATGGTGATGAATAAACGATGGATTAATTAATTAATTAATTAATTATATGGTGTCTGGCCCAGTAAGTTTGAATATTGCCTACCTCTGAAATGCAGGACTGTGAAATCCCTGCTAGTGATGCATGCTCGACCAATTAAAAGCACTGAGCAGGAAACAACTGTTTTGCCCTTACCTTTCAGAAAACAAGCAAAAAGCAACTTGTGCAATGTATGGTACTTGCTCTGGAATTAAACAAGAAATAGGATGATTTCTTTTAACCCAAAGCACCCTGTGCACTGTCTACCTCATTTTAGATTAAATTAACTGAAGAAGAGGGACAGGAAGTGCGATGCATGTTAACACAAGGACCCTAGGAATGTGGCATTTTCCTTGCATTTAGTATCCTCATGTTTAACAATCTGATTGCACTTATTCATGGACTAAGAATTCCGTTCCTCTTCCTTGAGGCTATACATGATAAGTCTACTGAAAAATGTGCAACTTTGCCTTCCATTTTAGAACATTCTGATACCATATCACTCTCCACAAAATATTATCTCCATCTAAGATGTTGAAATGTTACTGAAATATCTTAATTGTTCTCTGTACCACTTTGGATTTATACAGTACTTTGAATCAATAATTATACTGTCCAATTTTACTCCCACTATTCACGGAATTAAGTCATCTCGTTCAGAACTAAAACTTCCCTTCTGCTTTTCTTTAATTCTTATAATCTTAATATGATTCTTTCTGCTCCTTTTACCAATTTGTTCTTAACTGTCCTCTGTTCTGTCAATATTCATTAGATTTGCTCCCAAATTAGCTTCAGCCATCATCATTTTAGTCTGTAGATTACTAACTTCATCTTTCGTTTTATTTGTTCCTTATTAACTGATTGCAGAGTCTGTAAATCACTCACTAATTGAACCATATAGCTATAAATCAGTCTACTATCAATCCCTTCTTCAATTTTACCCCCCCCCTCTTTAATCCTGGTCCAACTGCCTTTGACATATATCATCAAAAGTTTTAGCCTCAGCTCCAATTGTTAGATCAGCTAAAGGGGACCCATGGAATCAGCAGAAGGTACATAAGTCTTGACTGCTCAAAAATTATAGTCCCTCCTGACATCTCTAAAGGTGCTGCTTGTATCAGTTGGACAATTTAGCATGGAACAGTACCTTCAGCTGCTGAATGAAAGTACTGTGCCTATTGCAGGGAGCAAATACACCTAAAACTTTGACCATTTCCACCCTACACTGTTATAGTACTATCATTCTATTTTCAACATCCTGTGGAATTCTAGCGTTTGTAGTTTATTGAGGCCAAAGAGCTCTCTGGCTGAGAATTCTAAATGCCTCTCCCTAAACTGCAGACCAGAAGATTCCATAGGATGTTCAAAGTGGAACAACAGCACTATAACAGTGTCGTGTGGAAATGGCCTTTGGTATGACACTCTAGACTGACAATTATCCAGATCCAACATAGTGGTGAAACTTGCACTAATGCTACCATTCTATAGGTATTTTTCCAATTGTTAAGGGTGTGCATCTGAACATATGCAATTTCCGGGAGTTATTCATTTAGAGATTTTAGGTTGTTTAAAATATCTGTGATTTTGTATATTTGCTGCCTTGATTTTCTCCTCTTAGAAAGAAACACAGTTTCAAATAATAAATAATAGTACATAGCAGGGACATGGCACCCTGACCCCTCTATGATAACAGGATGCTTTGAGTGTTGTTTCATTTATTATCTCAGCAATCTTGTTAACAGCCCTTCAAGGTAGGTCATGATATCTCCATGCGGTACACTAGAGACAGAAGTTGAAAGATAATGGCTTTTTTTTCCCAAGGCTATCTATTAAATTTATGGTTGAGACAAGATTTGAACCGTTGACCTCACAGTCCTCCCTCTTTCAGGGAAATTCTATGCATGACTCCACAGAAATAATGTATTTACTTCCACCTAGGTAAGTATAGGATTGCAATATTAGACACTGCATTAGATGAGCACTAAGACACGTATGCATGTGCAGAAGAGGAGTAAATGAATACAGTCACTTTTTTGCTTTCCCTGACTTTGAAAGATAAAGTCACTATGTAAAATGAGGCCATAACTCACTGGTTGAAGGCAAGTTTTGCACACAGTGGGTTCCAGATTCAATCCTTGGTGCTTCAAGATAGGGTTGGGGAAAGCCTTGTCTGATGAAGTAACTGACAGTCGGTATAGATAGTTCAAAACTGAGAGCTAAAGATCAATTAGTTTATTTGTCCTGAATGAGAAAAAGTGCTTTCCAGACACATCCAGACTCCAGACACACAATGAAGAAAACAGTGAATTGTCCAAGACTTTTGTACTCTGTGACTTTTTTGCCGTGTGTGTGTGTGTTCATAAATTATTTTTCACCTCATAAAAGTCCCAAAGTGTGAAAAAATGATCAAAGAATACACAAAGAGCCTCATGATCTAATGCTGTATATGGGAAACTTTTAAAACTATTTGTTCTTGCTTGCAAGACTGAACCAAATGATATTATATATACTTCGTACATGAACTGAATGGACTACGGACTCGTTCAGACTGTGCAAATGTATCAAGAGTTTGTGGTATTTGCTGACATACATTTTGGGGAGGCAGGGGAATATTAAAATATCCAAAGGATGCTTCTGTTGTCCCAGAGTTTTCCTGCCAATTTGTAGCTGCAACATTTATTCCCACTCTCAAATGGGTTTCTTTTTAATTCCAAGTCATATGAAAACAGGACATTGCTTTCCTGTTTTCTCCTTCTTTTTCAAGTTTTTTTCCCTTAAAGCTATAGTACATCAGTGGATCAGTAAAAGGGCACGTTTCATGCAATGGCTAGCATCCTGCCCAATAGTTAACAAAACGTAAACTGGACTAACAATTTCATAACTGTTGAGGATTCACATTTGTGGTCATTAATGACCAAATGTGACCTCTACCCCCCAAAAAAAATCCCTACCTTTTCAGCCTAGCAGCACCCTCATTGAAGGGTTTCTCAGACAGTAGAGGTAGGGGTGCTGCAAAGTGTTGTCTGCAGTGTTCAACAGGGGGTGAATTGAGAGAAGCAGTCATGGCAGGACCCTGAGGGATTTCTCCAGTCAACTGTTCTCAGTGCCCACCACCACCACCACAACAACAACAGGGAGAGCAGACATCATTCTCCACTGGCCTGATTTGATGTGCCTCAGAAACCATTTGGATGGAATGCTGTCAGGATGTAAAGTTTTGGGGGTGGCACAATCAAACGTAACTACAGTAATGGAGCACCATCATTATAGGTACATCTGATGACGCAGAATCTCAGCCTATAACTCTAATGCCATTTTGGAATGACAGGGCTGCTCTTCTAGAGGGATGGGATGACAGTAGTTGGCTGGTCATGCTTCTGCATGATGTCATCATTGTCCTGTTGCCATCCTGTCTCCAAGCATCGCATTCGCAGACTATTTGCTTAACAGATTAAATCCATTAGGGAACGTGAATGTGCAACACTCCCATCCTTCCCTGATGTACTGAAAGGACAGAAGCACAATTGTGCATTTCCATTCCTATTGTAGCAAAGGGAAGGAGACAGTTGCAGTGTGAAGAGAAGGGGTGGGTCCCCCCATGCTTCCTTTGCAGCCAGCTGGTGGCGTACAGAAAGGAGCATTTGGGACTCATGACAATCCCAGCAGAGGCACTGCCAGGATTGCCTCAGGATAACATGGAAGAGCATCATCATGCAGAAATGGCCTAAGAGAAAAAAAATATGTGTATAAACAAAAGAGGGGAAACTTTGCCTACCAAACCATTGGCTTGCCTCAGCAAACCATATATCTGTTTGGGGGGGACCTTTGGAACAACCAACCTCAACACAGATCCAAGAAACTGCTACAAACAACCCCCCAAAAGTTTGGAATAAGTGGACAAAGAAGTCATAGCAACTCCTTAGGCATAATTCAAGCTTCTCCAGAGCATTCTGGAAGAGCTTTATAAGAGAATTTCATAATATACATAGCAGCTCCTTTGGTTATAACAGTAGCTCTCATCTACCCTCATGCTTAACTACTATCATGAGTAGGCTGAGCACATGTAAGTGGATACCAAGATGTAGTTGCTGTGGCTTTGAGAGGCACAGGGATCTCACACTTTCAAATCTGCCTGAAAATATCAACACACTTCCAAGGAACTTCCAAGGATCGGTGAGAATTTTCATAAGTCATATCACTGAATTTCACTCTCTGTCTTAATTTTCACTGACAACTCATGAGAGAGATGTAAAGAGAGATGTAAAGGACAGGTATAAAAATTATCCAGATGTAGTGCTCAGGAATATGATTGATGTTGGGCTTGCCATTTGAGAAACACAGCCAGTTATTTGATTCCTCTTCCCACCATGTTATAAACTGCAGGCAGTTCTTTTAAAAGATGTGTATTCTGAACTGAAAGAATTGGTCCTTGCCCCACAGCACTTATGTGGTTCTTCACAAACTGACCTAAGCCTTTTCCTCCATGATCCATAACATGACCATCCATTCATATCATCTGTCCAAACAGACACCTGAATTAGTTTTTTTCCCTGCTTTTCAGAGTTGAGCGGGGGGGGAACACTTGACTCACTTAAGATCCATTCCATTCCCTGGGCAAAATGTTTGCCAACTCCTTTCCTCCTGCAGATATTTCTATTTGGCTTGCATTATCAATTGATGAATGGGTTATGACACTATTTACCTCAATCTGCAACACAAGGGAGCTCACCTTCTCACATCTGCCACCCACTTGGATTCCCCCTAAATAAATCATAATCAGAGGGCAGAAAAAAAAAGGAGACTGGAAGTGAGAGGAAGAGAAACACTCATGAATTGGATTGCTCCAATGAATGCATTGGCTGAGGACTTCCTCCTTCAACAAACTGAATCATGATTACACTTGTTTGCCATTGTCAACCTTCCACAATCTGGTATCCTCTGAATGGGTCTTGGACAACAAATCCCATCACCCAAGCAGTGTAGCCAATCACTAAAATGGGTGCGTAACTGTGAAAGGGTAGGGGACCATAACCCTCATCACACCTGCTCCCACAATAATTTTTTCTTCCTCTTCCTAGCCTGGAGGAAATTCCTTGCTAACTGGAGAGAACAGAAGGGAACCTCAAGGTAGTTACTGGAAATAGCAAAGATTCTATTTCCAGTTCTCAGTTGGAACTACCAAAGTTCCTGGAAGCACCAGCCAAGAGTAGGAATGGACTTTGACCTCATTTTCTGTTTACAATCAGGGATGGATATTTTCAAAAGGTGCAGGGCTCATAGCTGTCCCTCGCAACCTCAGAGGATGGGATCTTCCCCTTGTCTCCTTCCCCATTGACCCAGAAATAATCCAGAACTACCAATTGCTCTTTCTACGGAGTGCAACTAGACATTCTGACACATCTACCATCCCACCCTACTTAGGTCATAGAGGATCTCCTCCACTCAGCCAACAAAAAGTGAATACATGCTGATTTCCAGTTTAGAAAACAGTTCCTCTGGCTCTAAAAAATATTGGGAGGTTATGGTAAAATGACTGTTCACATGGTTGATACAGTTAACCATTTTTTAAACAAAAAGAGGAAGTTTGGAGGCTTACAAAAATGGCCTTGGAAGTACATTTGGCCCTCCACATTTGCAGGGGATGGGGTTTTCCACTTTCCATGAAAGCGGAAAAACTGTGAATATCTGCAGGCCCCCTAAACCATAAAACGTATAATCCATGGATTCAACTCACCATGTATTGTACTCACCTGTAACCTGCCTAAATCCCATACACAATACTATAGATTTGAATCTGCAGTAGGGAGCATACCACCCTTCAAGGTGTCTTCAAGGTGGCGGGATTCCTTTGCAAGGTAGAAGCAGGTGGTTGCCAGGGCTTGCTACTACCTCCATTACTGCCCTACACCATTTGTAATAGGGACTTACAAATGTCACCTCATGTTCACAGTTTATCTCAATCTCATGAAGCTTGCATAGAGACTGTAATAATGAAGCGAGGCTTGTAAGTCCCTGTTAAAAATGGTGGAGGTGGTGCCAAACAATCTATGAATAATCAAATCCACAAACATGAAACCCTGGATGTGGAGGACCGACCATACTTCACTTTGCTACTCCAGATCTAGATATATTGCATTATATTTGCTGGTTTTTCTGTACCAGATTGCCCAAAGCTAGTGGTATCTTGCTTTAATTCATGTTGTGAACTGCCATGAGTGCCATGGGTAAAAGCAGGATACAAATTTTAAAAAAGATCAAAAAGCAGTGGTATGATAAAAGGTTATTAAAGTGTAACATAGATCTGAAAAGCAGCCCAATTTGTAGGCTGCAAAAGTGAACGCCCATTTTGGTAATACTGGGAGGAGAAAAGCAAGATTTGGGGAGAAGCTAAAAGAGCACACTGGCAAAACCATTACTGGCTCATTTTTCCTCTTGTTCATTTCCTTAAGAATGCATGAGTTGTCAGCTGAGTCCTTGCTATTGATGTTCCAGTGAGCTGCCATGTTTCCCTCAGTGTGTATGATATGGAATGATACAGTCATGACAACTCAAGAACATAATATTGATGGGTTACTCTTTTCTTGATCTTCCTCAGAAGTAAAAAAAAGTTAATGCAATCAGTATTCCAAAGCAGCAAAGCTCCTGTACCACTCTGTAGTGCAAGTGTGACACTGTGTGTTCCCCACCAAATGTACACACAAACCCTTTCCACAGCTTACCTCTGTCCCGGCAGCATCCAGTGATGATGGCTGCAGCAGCAGCTCTGCAATGTAGCTCTCCTCTCTGCACCAGCTGCCTGTGGGAACCAGGAAGTGTGATGGATGCATCTCTTCCTTCCTTCTGCGGGGTAACCAAGTACTGTCCCAGGAAGATGCTTCCAGGACCTCCGCAGAAAAGGTAAGTGCAGGCACATGGTGGGAAGGCAGCATGATTGCTGGTCATTGATGGGGAAAACTCATCAGTGATTTGTGGCACAATGGTGCTGCCTAGGGACAGGAGAAGGACATGTCTGGGATGACATCGTGCAAAAGGCTGTCATCGTGGCCCTATCCTTCTCTCATGCCAATGGCGGGTTGAGTGTGTCATGTGGAAAGGGCCACAGGATTCTTCATATAGAAAGTGAGTGTGTCAGGAAAAGGGGCTCAACTTATCCTTCTCTCTTGGTACATTATTTTTCTATGGATATTTTTATATGTAGGCGGACAACCAAATGCTCCTGAAATGGTTCTGTCCAAGGGAAAAGAACCACAGTACCATCCTGTACTTTTTTACTTGAAGGTAAGTCCCATGCAGTCCAATGGGATTTACTCCTAAGTAGGTGGGTAATTGAAAACCAGCACAATATAGTGGTTTGCATATTGGACTAGGACTTTTGGAGACCAGTGTCCAAATCTTGGCTTAGCCTTGGAAACCCACTGAATTACCTTGGGTAATATTGCCAAGAAAACCCTATGATAGGTTCACCTGAGGGTCACCATAAGTCTGAAATAACTTGAAAGCACACAACAAGAACATGACAATTGTGTACATATTACATTCTTAAACTCAAAATTATGCTGTTTCTCACAGAGAGTTTGGAACCACACATGATCCAAAGTAAATGTGGATTAGCTCCCATCAATTTTGTTCCTTCTGTGCATTTACTTTGATTAATATTCATCTCTTTATCACAGTAAATCACTTTGAAAGCAAAAAGAACATAAAGAAATATGAGACTCCATCCTCCACCCCATGCCAATGCAGCAGTAGCCAGTGTGGCACAAAATTTTCTAATAAATGAGATTTGTTAAGGATAAAAGTACAGTAATTGTCTTTTTAGGGGAAAGGTCATCAGTACTTGGAAAGAAGGTTAATAGAACAATATTAATAGCTTTGTATTGGACAAAAGAGAGGCATGCAGGTTTGGTATGAACGAAAAGCAAGAATGAAGATGTTGTCCATTACCAAAAGTTAGGTCAAGATTCAAAAGGTCATCTTCATCCCTGATGTGCCCAGTAATGACAAATTAGAAAGAATATGAAGTGTTATCAAGGTTTTTCATTCAGTTACTTTAAACTGAAAACGGCAGGAAGGAAGCAATCAAAAAAAGCTGACAGTCACAGCCATGGGCCAAGCTTTGTGGAGAGGGTGATGGGAGGCCAAGTGAAGAGAAAAGGTTGGCATGACATATTGTCACCAGGCTGTAACCCAGAAGAAGCATCAGCTGTTTTGCATGCTTGGGGTCTTATTTTAATATTAGTGAGATGCCATTTGCAGAGAACCCTGACCAAAGCTTCCATTAAAATAAAAAGTAATTCAATATACGAAGGTGTCTGGTAGTTAATTGTCATTAGAGTTATAATTTCTTGAAATTAACGCTTTCTAGTTATTAAAAAAAAAAGTAACTAGATGGCTATGTTCAGTTATTTTAAAAAAATGCAACAAGCTGCTGGCTTGCAGGACATGGTATACCACCCTGTAACTATAAAAATAACTGGTAAACATGTCCAGTTACATCACAAAAAGGAGTTAAGTTACCTCTTTTTATGTGACAATTGTAGTATGACTTAATTCTACCTGAGTTATTGCAAAGGCAATTGCAACTTGTTTATCACAATTTACTTCCATGCTTTGATTTGTATTTACAACTTGATAATGTGCACAGTGCTGTCAATGAGTGGGGACCCACACTGATCTGTCACACCTACACACCATTACACAGATTCACATTGTGGTTAAAAGGTGCAAAACATGAGTTTTTCTCCATACCAAAGGTGTCCTAGACCAATTTTCAAGGTATGTAGTGTTGATATGGCAGCAGCTCTCTACTATCCATCCATTAATTCATCAGTTAATTCATCCATCTTATGGGTATTTTGTAATCTTGTCAGGCATTTCGAATTCTTGGAGAGAGTTCTTATACTATAGTCCAGGAAGTACACTAGTGAGACTTCTAAGTACTTCACCAAACTATACTTCCCACAATTCTGTAAGAATCCTAGCTGTTAAAATGCCATCAGATAACTCTACAGTTTGGATCCATTGGTGTTGTTTGCCATCAAGTTGACTTTGACTTATGGCAACACTATGAATGAGAATCTTCTAAGACTCCTGAAAACCCAGGACTGTACCTTCCTTGACTGAGTCAATCCACTTGTAGCATGGTCTTCTCCTTTTCCTACTGCCTTCCACTTTACCAAACATTATTGACTTTTCCAACGAATGTTATCATCTCATGATATGTCCAAAAAATGACTTTTTTCCTATCAGCTTTCTTTACTTTCTAATTTTCTTCTGATCAACTTTCTCACTGTCCAATGTTCACAGCCACACATAGAAATCAGCAATACCATGCCCAAATGCAGTTTGGATTCACCCTCAGAAACTTTTGAAATCTAGGGAGAAATGAACAAAGAATTTGAGAAGCATCCCATTTGTTTGTTTGTTTGTTTGTTTGTTTGTTTGTTCATTCACATATTTCTGTAACACCTTCTAGCCAATTGCTTTTGAGCAATGTAAAATGCAAAATTTGAAAACACTTTAAAGCTCAGACTTAAAAGCAGAGCAAAAAGAAATATATACTAACAAGACAAATATAAAAAGATCAAGACCACGTGTGCCGAATGCTTCTCTTTTCCTACACTTGCCTTAGGGAGGTCCACTTAGGTGCTCAGGACTTTAAACAAATGTCTACACTGAACAACTTTTTAAAGGCTGTTGCGGAGGGGGGGCAGCTGACTGCAATGCTTTTATGTCAACATAGGGAGGAAAGCTGGAGCTGGGTTACTTCAGTAGATCTTTTTCCTTAACCTTTGCTCCTGGATTACTTGAGAAGACTAAAAAAAACTCTTATCAGGTATCTAAGCAAGCCACACATTGGAATTAAAGGAGAATCTTTCAGCATTTATATTTCTGTTGCCCAAATATTTGCTTATTCATTTGTGGAAATTCCTCAGGTCATATAATAAAAACAGAATGGGAAAGAACAGATAAGAAGCATGTAGTCGGCTGAGACTCTCATGTTTATTAGTTTCTTCATCAGGGAATTTTCAAACTCTACATTTTAGGCATTTTAACTGTGCAAACTTTGTACCTGATGCCTTTGAGAATGTTCCACTAGCTATATATTTGGAGTGAAATATGTTTGCAATTGCAATATAGGTGATATCATTCAGGTTTGTTTATATGTTGAAGAACACAAAATACACAAATCTTCTTCAGAGTATCGGTTTACTGGTTCTGATTGGTGTTTCTCACTGTTTGGTCCTCCAATATTTTGGAGTTTGGATCCCAGAATCCCTGACCATTGGGCAAGCTGACTGGGCTTCCAAAGTACCTAGAAGACCAAAATTTGAGAACGATTGATTTCAAATACCACATCCAAATCAATTCATCCTGGTTCAGCCATAATGCAAAATGGTTCTGAAGTCAAAGATTTTCTAACTAGTGTCTTTGTCCTAAGATGGTGTAGTTGAAGCTAAATTGATGTCAGTCTTCCTAGACTTCCACCTGAACCTCAGGAAGAACTTCCGGACAGTCAGAGCTGCCCAGCAGTGAAATATGCTGCCTCAGAGTGTGGTGAAGTCTTCTTCCTTGGAGGTTTTTAAGCAGAAGCTGGATGGCCATCTCTTGGGAATGCTTTGATGTGTGTTCCTGTATAGCAGTAGGTTGGATTGGATGGCCCCTATGGTCTTTTTCAACTCTATGATTCTATGAACATGCATTGCTAAAGTTTACATCAGTTTAATTGAGTGTGCCATAGGAAACAAAAGAAGCATCCTTAGAGAGGGCCACCTGCTACATGTCTCTATGATTTGTCTCTATTCTAGAGGTTCATGGCATCATTGTTCTTGTGGTCTTCTGGAGAAAAATGGTAACTTCCCATGAAGGTAGCCATTAATTCTCCTTGAAGCAATGCTGCTTCAGAGCCCTTCTAGAGTAGAGAAAGGATGCCAACCAACATGAACAAAGAAGAGAAACTGCCACTACAAGAAACCTTTGAAAGTCTCTAAAAAACATCCGTCCACTCACCCCTGAATTTCCTTGCCAGTTTGTGATGCTTCTTCCATCCCCATATTTCAACCTGAAAACCTAGGTTGGAGTGGGACTTTCCCTGGGTAATCATTCATTGATTACTAGCTTTTACTTCACATCTATTTAAAACCAAGTGCTGATTCCATTGATGGGTCTCCAATGAGAATGCATAATTAGAATGCATATTTAGAGCAGAGATTTGTAGAGACAGAGAGATCTACTTGAAAGCAGTACTTCTTAGTTCTCTTACATACTTAAAAAGTTAAGACTGTGAAGTGTAAGAATTCCATTTTAATATAGAGCAATGTGTGCTTTTGTCTTTGTGTCCCCCCTTACATCTTTCAAAATCTCTTCCCAGAGAAATAAGTATGGCCTACTTTAACTTTTAAGTGAATGCTTTTTCTTTTAAAGAGTTTTATACCATTTCAATTGAATTTTCAAGCAGGTAGTGTTTGCGGGGCTACTACCTCTTATTTCCTAAACTTAGCTTGATTTAAATATGTATGCAACTGTTGATTGCATTTTTCAAGAGTTGTAATCTACCTTATAAAAATGTATTTTCTTGGAAAAAAGCACATATAAACTATTTTTTATAAAAAAGATGAATAATCTATGAGAAGTAGGAATGTAAATCATCATAAATTTCATTCTTGTGGGCAACAGGTAACAATTCCACCATATCTGATCCAGCTGTGAAAAACTATGTGAAATCTGCAGTCTCCAAAGAATATCTGCTATTCTGGATTTATTCCATGAAAAATTCATTTTGTAGTTCTTGATCTGCAAAAAATATTTCTTCCACAGAAAAGTGATTTTCTGTGCAAAAAATCATCCTTTCTGTGCATGACACTTGCCTTCTATGCAGGAAACATTTGTGTGCAGAAAATGCCATCTTCTGTGGGAGAAAAACTCCCATGGGTTTTTCACACAGTCAAACTAATACAAAGATTCTCACCCACCCATTCTTGTCATCAGGATTTTCTGGCATAAGGGAAACTCCCTTTTTCATCTGAGATTCAAATATTTATGGGTATGCCATCCCTGATCCCAGAACACATGCTTCATGCTCCTGTATATAAATCATAAAAACATTGACTTGGAAGGGCCCCATAAGCCTCTGAGTCTTGCTCAATGCAGGAACTCAGCTGTAACCTAACAATTGGTCACCATCATATTTTCAATTTCATATCAGTATGCACTTGGTGAGAATTTTATTTCATACTTAAAAAAATAGTTTACACATGCAGAAGTGGAACTGATCTACTATGTTTACCCCAAGTGGTTCATAATAGAATGTTTGCAACATTGTTATACATTTTGCCAGATGAGCAACGTATTTCTTTTGCATCATAAAATATTTCTTAGGGCTTTCTTTTGGTCCTACTACGATCACAGGCTGACTTGGTTGAGGATACTGGAGAGAGCCTTCTCAGTGGCTGCTCCCAGACTCTGGAATTTCCTTCCATGAGAGACTAGACTGTCCCCAACCTGCTTTTTTTTAGTCAACATATAAAGATTCTGATGTTTAAGTAGGCTTTTAGAGTATAATTCTTTACAGAGAAGTTTTTTTATGGGGGAGTGCTTTATTTTTTAACTGTTATATGCCTGTTAAATGATTTTATATGGCTTTAACTTAATAGTCTGTAATTGTTCTGAATTATTGATTGATTAGTTTTAATTGATTCTTTTTGTGAGCTGCCTTGGAAGCATGCTGATCAAATTTGCAGATGACACCAAATTGGGAGGGTTTGCTAATACACCAGAGGACAGGATCAAAATTCAAAATGATCTTGACAGATTGCAGAGCTGGGCCAAAACTAACAAAAGGAATTTCAACAGAGAGAAATGTAAGGTCCTACACTTAGGCATTAAAAATGGAATGCACAAATATGAAGGAGGAGAAGGCATGCTCATCAAATTTGCAGAAGACACCAAATTGGGAGGGGTTGCTAATATGCCAAAGGACAGGATGAAAATACAAAATGACGTGGACAGATTGGTGAGATGGGCCAAGGCTAACAAAATGAAATTCAACAGAGAAATGTAAGGTCCTACACTTAGGTAGAAAAAATGGAATACAGAAATATAGGATGGGGGACACATGGCTGGATAGCAGTACGTGTGAAAGGGATCTAGGAGTCTTGATAGATCACAAGCTGAACATGAGTCAGCAGTGTGATGCGGCAGCCAAGAAAGCCAACAGGATTCTTCGTTGCATCAACAGGAGGTAATGGTACCACTCCATTCAGCATTGGTTAGACCTCATCTTGAATACTGTGTCCAGTTTTCGCACTTCAATTCAAGAACGATATCGACAAGCTGGATCATGTCCAGAGGAGGGCAACCAAAATGGTGAAGGGTCTGGAAGCCATGCCCTGTGAGGAGCAGCTTAGGGAGCTGGGTATGTTTAGTCTACAGAAGAGAAGGTTGAGAGGGGACATGATAGCCATGTTTAAATATTTCAAGGGATGTCATGTCTAGGAGGCAGTGGGCTTGTGTTCTGCTGCTCCAGAGACTAGGACAAGGAGCAATGGATAGAAGCTGCAGAAAAGGAGATTCCACCTAAACCTCAGGAAGAACTTCCTGATGGTCAGAGCAGTCCAGCATTGGAATATGCTGCCTCAGAGTCTGGTGGAGTCTCCTTCTTTGGAGGTTTTTAAGCAGAGGCTGGATGGCCATCTGTTGGGAATGCTGTGATGTGTGTTCCTGCATAGCAGGGGGTTGCACTGGATGGCCCCGTGGTCTCTTCCAACTCTATGATTCTATGAATTTAAACAAACAGATAAATTTCCAAGATACCAAATGTTCACCCCATCTTCTAAAAATGTGTCCTACAAAATTTCTTTTGTGCTTGGCTACTTTGCTTCTTATATAATTGGCTACAGTGCTTCTTATATAATTGCGGACAGTCTTGGGAAATGGTCATTATTCAGTGTTGCGAATTTTTGATGCTAAAGAAGGGGTTGCTCAAATCCTAAGAGGATGGGACAGAGGGGAGGCCTTATCAAGGAGCTTGATATTTTACCCAGGAAGAAATCAGCAGATCAAAGTGGAGCCACGTGTGGAGGAATGATCGGCAGCAGGTAGTGATGTAAAAATTGCTTTGCCTCATTTCTATTAGTTTTTTCCCCTCCGAATTAAACCTTCACTTACTCTTCTTGTTTCATATTTGTCTGTGAAACAGAGAGAGGGTTTTACATAGAAATTTACATTTTTTTATACAGATCTTACACAGGGATTATGCATTTTTCACATTGCTTAAAGTAAGCCTGCTCATTTTTTTCAATTTTACACAATTCTAGCCACTCACATTTTAAAATGCTTAACATTCTTATGCAAAACCTTTATATCTCCCAAATCTCCCATTCACAAATGTGCAAATTTTTGAGGTGAGTTACACTTTGGTCCCACAAAATGTCTCAGGAAATCTGAAATTCTTAAATCTATCAAAATGCTTTTCTGTTCAACAAGGCCATGTGATGGAATCCTCAGTTACATTAAGTATGTCAAGATTAAGTAAGGTTGGAAAGGAATTAGAGAATTTGGGGAAAGAAAGGATGATACACAGGGCTAGTGATTAGGATAGCCATTAAAAAAGGCACCAGTTATGTTAGATTAAGATAGGATATTGGATCAATTGTTATTCTTATTCTTCATCCAATGGCTGTTTGTTCTGGATGTTGCATCCCAAAAATCAATACATGTTCACTGATTTTTAACGGGTTCTAGTGTGCTCTGACCAGAAGTATGGATTCTAGGGCCCATTTCTACACTAAGCAGTTATAGTGCTATTATTCCACTTCCAACGTCCTATGGAATCCTGGGGCTTGCAGTTTAGAGAAGGGCACTTAGACGCTTTTCACACAGCAGTTTGCAAGCGAAAGGGTCCCTTTGGCATCACATAAATGTGAGGAGCGGTCTGCATGATGCACTCCCATTTACACGACGCTCAAGGGCCTCATGCGCAATGCACATACATTTTTTTATTTTCTGCTTTTAACTGAAAATGACCTGTGCTTGCGCACCAGTCAGGGGCCCCACATGCACTTCCCTGCCGTGTGGAGCCTCTGGAGCTGGGCCGGTCACGCGTCCTTTTCTCAATGCAGCCTCCAACTCCCAGGCTGCACGGCGGAAGGGAAGGGCAGGGCACTTGCGCGAGCAGGAAGGAGCTGCGGAGCTGAAGCAGGAGGCTTGGAAGAGCCTTCCTGCCCAGGCTTCTTGTGCAAGGCCCACACCCCAGCAGCATTAAAAGGTAAGGTGTGAAAAGGGCCTTAGAATTCTTAGCCAGAGAGCTCTTTGACCTCAGTAAACTACAAACCACAGAATTCCACAGGATGTTGAAAGTGAAATAACAGCACTATAACAGTGTAATGCCAAAATGGCCTAGGTGTCTAAGTCAGTGAAATACAACTGTTTTGATCATAATCTATGGAAATTAGTGTGCAAAATTTGCTGGAAACCACTGGATGACCTTGTGGGAATACTGAGGAAGAAATGGAGAATGCCCCACACTTAGGGGAATATATGTGGAAACAGATCATTGCTAAGGTGCCCTAGATAGAAGAATAACTTACTTACTTACTTCCCTGCCTTTCTCCCTCCTCTCTTATCAACCATGTTTGAAAGAAACACTGACTGCAGAGGAGAACCTTATGGGAACTAGCAACAGGATCTCCCTTAGCCAGTTCCATTGAACCAAAGGGACACCTCCTTTTTGAAAACAGTCTATCCTGAGCAAAGGAAATAAGGCTTGAAGTGAAACTGGGAAAAGGTTCCTATAAAACTTATTGAAGAGGGAGAGCAGGAAATATTATGGTACTCCTTTGAGAAAAGATCTGGCAGTGGTACAGGGAAAAGATCAAGAGAAAAGAGTCTTGAATCTACTACCCCAATTTCTTTGCACTATTCTCATTATATTGTTATGTAGTACTTAGTATATTCATTTATATATTTATTTCCCATCCAATATTCAAAGTTTTTATTTTACAAAAGATAAAACAGAAACAGACAAAAACTTCAGAGCATATAAAAGTTAAAAATATAATTAAACTATCAATAGAATTAAGAACAGTTAAAAGTGTGACCCTTAAAAGGGGGAAACAAACATAGACAATACAAAAGGCGCTTTCCTCCCAAGTAATCAGTCTTCGAAGGCCTGTTGAAACAAAAAAGTCAGATGGCCAAGTGTGGCCAAGATGGTAAAAGTTATTAATTAGGAAGAACATACAAGCTAGGAGAAGCTACAGCAGTTCACTTTTGCCTAAGCCTACAGGGAAAGGTAGGATTGGAACCCTCCTCTCCTTTTTGCCCAGATGAGTTAATAGAGTGCAAACTACTTTTGTATTTTGAACTCAGTTGGCAGCAATTTAAGCAAGCTGAGGGCAAAAAAATGGGGGGGGGGTGAGGAGGAGGAGGAATAAACTAGGACATTTTAAAATCAGCTGAAAAAGTGGAATGCCAGAGTATTAATCGAGAATGTCCTTGACATATTGGACGGATGGAGAGCATGGAATTCTCCCACTAGTCTCTCAAAGCCCCTTTCCAAAAAATCCAATTTCTCTAAAAAAAAAATAGTATGATTTTGCCCAAAGCCGCACAAAAATTCCCATAAATGCACGAAAATACATGAAATAGTCCCACAAGCACCCATCACTGTGTACTGCACCCAAAAGCCTCTTTTTTCCTCTGCAGCTTTGGTCGAAAATGGTGACAGGAAGTGATGGGATGTGACTTCCTATCATCATTTTTGGGAGACAATGCATGGGAAATGGGGATATTTGGGCTTGCTGTGGGGGCATGAAGATTATGGGGTGGGACTAGAGGGAAATTGTCCCCCTTGCTCACACAGTTGCCTACCCCTGGTTTATTGGCTAAGAACTTCTGATGCAGGTGTAAACCTCTTCTATCAATTATAATGTGTTAGCCAACCTCACGCTTATACAACGCCGAGGAATTTGGCCCCTGCATCCACCACTACCTTTCCTATTTTTCTGGTTATGGATAAACATTTTCTTCCCCAGTCTGTAATTACTCTGCAACAGTTCATACAACCAGGCTGCTGCTGTGTATAAGGCTGGCTGGTTAAACAACCCCATTATTATCTAATTCAAAACTCTTAATAGGGAAAGGTGCCAGAAGAAGCACACTCCAAATCGTTTAAGCCGATCACTCTGTTTTTCAGAATTGGGAAAGATTAGAAGAGCTGTGTGCAACTTCGAGCACTTCTACATTGTCAAAAAAGATTTGCAATGTTACCAACGCAGGTTTTGAAAATGAGCAAATTTCATCAAGGGGTTTAGCTTGACAAAGGTGTTTCACACACCCCCTCCCTTCCATATATAAATATAGTGAAGTATTTAAATTGCTTGTAAATGTAAAGCTACCCATGTACTGACACTTCAGAAAGTATAATGTGCAATCAGACATCATTTTTTCCCCTGATAGGATTTTTCATGTTGTCTTATAATGTAGTAAATTGAGACGCTCAGAAGCAGAACTGCTAGTGGATTTGTAATTTTAACCTTTTTAATATATATATATATATATATATATATATTCTCTTTAATTTCTAAAATGTAATTCTGCCCCCAGCTGGTTAAAATATCGCTGACATGGGAGACAGAAAGTAAGAGAATGTTGAACCTGTGAACTCTCCCATCTCCTAAGATGATGACTCCAATTTGCATCTAAAGTGTCGGCAATTCTGATGCTCAGTGCAGGTGCTGCAAACAGATTTGAAAGTTTCTTTTTTTTTATGGGTATACAGACTGCTCCCTCTTTATTAAGGTGCTCATAACAAGTGGCAGAAGCTTTTTAAAAAATACTTCACACTGATTGTGGGGCTATAGTACTTTACAACTAATGAGCTACTGATGACTCGGCTGCAGTAATTATTACACCTGTATCCCTATCATACTAAATGGGAAATTTAAAAAGTCCAAAGACTCAAATAGACACAGAAGTTGTATTCCAAAAATAAGAGGGTTGTGTGCTTTTGTAAGACTGATGTCACCCATATTCTCAGCTTCTTGATCATTCTTTTCAAATCTGATTTCAGTTTTTCTTTCTGTGTTTTACACTTTTGGTTAGATGTATTGCCATTCAGAAGAAGGAAGGAAGGAAGGAAGGAAAGAAGGAAGGAAGGAAGACAGAATATTTGTGTCTGGTGAGAACCTGAGAACTGTATTGGAGTTACTTCTTGCTTTTTTAAAAATGCCAACTTGTTGCTCACTATTTTAAGATGGGATGGAAAACTACATGTAGGTTTCAGGGTCCAACTTCTCCCTACTGCCACCCTTCAGGGCTGTAACCCCCAACAATGTTTCTAAATACTTCTGTCTTCATCAGAGACCTCCCCATATTGATTACTGGAAGCAAAGTTGAATCACTTCCTGTCACCAGTTTGAGAAGAGCTCTGATGAAAACAGATGTATTTGAAATGCTGGGGGATGCTGCAGGGCTTTCTGTACAAGGCCAAGGGTTTTTCTGCATGTTTTAGGAACTTTCTGTGATGTTTGCAAGTTAAAAAGTCTGAAAAGCATGCCATTTAAACAAAAAAAAAATGGGGGTGGGTTGGGGTTTTAGAAGACTTTAGAGGGGAGATGTCAGGGTCACAAAAGTGGGGTTCAGGGGCTACCTGTAGCCTACATACTACACATTGTCCACCACTATTTTAAGAGTAGTATGGTAATAAAACATTTTTTTTAGCTACATTGGTCAGAATCAAGTTAGGATGCTACATTAGTATTAAAATAATTGTGCAAGCAATTACACTTTCTAAGAAGTAGAATAAGGATGGTCCCTAGTGCAGAGTTCACTTTGGAAGTACACACAGAGGCTTCTCTCACACTTTTGACTTTGTTTGTGGGAAACTGGTTGACCATTGTTGCAGTGGGTGAGCTCAAGGCCCTGACATAATCTATCATGACTGTGCTGTTGCTTATGTTAGGATAATACTAGTGTATTTACTGTGCGTTGCCTGGGATATTATTTTCCTCTTAAGAACTCACCCAAGTGTCTTCTCCAGTACTTGTAACTTTTCCCCATATTTCCCAATGCAATCTATATTCAGAGTTATTTACATACAGAGTTTGGGTTCCTGAGGGAGTATACTGTTCTCCTCCTTGCTGCTAGGCCTCATCTTCATAGCAAGTGGCCTATTCCTACCTGTAACCTTTCCCCATATTCCCCAATCCAATCTGTATTCCTAGTTATTAACATGCAGAAGTTGGGTTCCTACAGGAATACACTGCCCTCCTCCTTGCTGCTAGGCATCGTCTACATAGCAACCAGCCTATTCCAGTACCTGTAACTTTTCCCCATAGTCTCCAATCCAATCTGTGTTGTCTGGTGATGTTGATGTACTGGCTTTTGATTTTTTTGCTTTCTGCGTAATTGGTTCAATGGATTTACATTGTTTTCTATTTCAACTTTAACATTTCTCACATATGGAACCCATACAATCTAGCATGTGAGGCAAGAAGACCTTGTAACTATGCTGTGTATGTCACTTTAATTTTTCTCACATATGCCTCCCAAATGTTTTCTGGCATCCTTATTGATGGTAGGCCTCATCTCCATAGTAACCGGCCTGAGGCCCAAGAGCTTCGGCTGAGAATTCCAAAGGCCCCTCCCTAAGCTGCCAACCTCAGGATTCCATAGAATCTTCACAGCCAGTCAATCATATGAGGTCTTCTTGGCTCACACAGCCAATCGTATGAGGTCTTTGCCCGCCTGACACCAACAAATAGACAAACACACAGACAAACATTGACTTTTATATAGTAGATATACAGTCAGCTCTCTGGATCAATGGATTCTGTATCCATCGATTCAACCACCCATGGCTTGAAAATATTTAAAAAAAAATCCAAAAGGCAAACCTTGATTTTTCCATTTTATATAAGCAATGCCATTTTACTGTGCCATTGTATATAATGGGACTTGAGCATCCATGGATTTTGTTATCCACAAACAGCCCTGGAACCAAACCCTAATGGATACTGAGGGCCCACTGTATATTAATACTGGGTGGGTGTGCATATACAGTTGGCCTTCCACATTTGCTATGGTTAGGGACACAAGACCCCTACAAAAGTGGAAAAATCACAAATATCAAAATGCGTGTGTGTCTGTGGGAAGGGAGCTGAGGCATGGTGAGGAGAGCAGGCACCCAGGGTCCAAGCAAGGTGAAGGAAAGAAGAAGGGAAAAGGATGAGTTGGCATGGTGGCCCTATACTTACACTCTCTCACCCATTTCCTTCCTTGGGTGTGAGAGGCATCAGGAGGGGGTTTGTAGTGCTGAGAAACTGGGCCGTGAGCTGTCCTTAGCTGGCCAGGCAGCAGCTGGTGGATGAGGAGGAAGACCAGATTCAAGTTTTTAAAGGACTGCGCAGACTGATCAGAGCCACAGTGAGAGAAGGTTACCCAGGAAAAGAAGTTCCTGAGGTGGAGTGCAGTGGTTAAAGAAACTTGCAAGTAATCAAATCTGTGAAAGTCAAACCCACACATGTGGAGGGTTGACTCTGTGCGTGTGTGTGTGTGTGTGTGTGTGTGTGTGAAACATTACAGAAGGCCCAATCCTAAACATAAGAATTGGAAATTCAGAGGGAGGGATATTCGTTTTTATTTTTGTTTTTTAAAATTAAAAATATCACTTTAAAAATGCAGAAAAATTACCCCTACATGACCTCCCAGGAATATTTTTGAAGTAATGAATAAACATTATTTGATACAATAGAGAATGTGACATGTAGTTCCATTACTTTTCTCAAGTAACAATGAGAGTAATGCAGTAACACACAAACAAACAAAAAGCAGCATGTTCACAGTGGATATTGCTACTTTTAATGTTTTATGCCCAAGCGCTGGTCTGGTAATTAAACATTTTAATCATATGTTTTCAAAGGCCACAGTACAAAATATAGGCACACTACAGCTAAGAAAATAAATACTAATCCTATCAGATATTTGACTAAATCCGGCTTCCACCTATTTCCTCAAAGTTGATGGGTGTGCTGCCACTGACTTTCTGACCAGTGATTTATGAATTGTTCTTATTCAGTTAAGGGTATATACGTATGTCTGTTTCTATATACCCCTTTATGCTGAAACATTGCAAAAGGCCCAATCTTAAACAGAAGAAGAAGAAAATCATTGGGATTTATTGTTAAATAAATCAGTTTAGAGTTGGGCTTTGTGATCATATGCTTTCCTAAGAACTGCAGAAATTTAGAGGTATCTTGCAAAAGTGTATCTACCAAAACCCAATTATTAGTTCCAATTTGAGTTCACCAGTTTTATCAATGGGACTTACTGAGTCCACATAGCCTTAGCTAATTAGTTGTATCCCACCTCATGTAACAAGATCTCAGGGCAGTGAAAAACAATCTAAAAACAGTTTAAAAGATTTAAAGCAATTTCAAGTAATGTGAAACATTTTTGTAAATTCTCATTGCATAGGTTTAACTATTGCAATGTGTTTTTATTAAGATGAAGCAATTTTGCTTAAACTTGACAAAAGTGATGAGTTGTGACCACATCTTTAAGCATGAATACTGCAATTCTATTCAATTCAGTAATGCAAAGCTGCATTCTATACCCATTTCCATGCAGTTAAGATCCTTTGAGAACCAGTGTAGTATAATGATTTGAGTGTTAGACTAGGACCATTTCCACATGACGGGGCTGAGCCATTTCTGGGACAGGATGACAGTGGTTGGCAGGTCATGCTTCTGCATGACGTCATCACCAGCCAGCTGCCATCCTGTTCCCAAGCATTACGCTCATGCAGTTCTTACAAAATGGAAAAAATCTGTTTTGCACCTGCGATCACATGGCACTCCCATCACTCTCGGCCATGTGGAAGCCATGAGAGCACAATGGTGATGCTTCCTTCCATAGTGCAGCAATAGAAAGTGCCCGGCTGCACTACACAAGGAGGAGGTTGTGCCACTGCACTCCTTTCCACATGGACCAAGCAGGTGCAGAGGGAAGCATTGCTGATGCGCTTCCTCCTAGACCAGTGGTTCTCAACCTGTGGGTCCCCAGATGTTTATGGACTTCAGCTCCCAGAAGCCCTCAGCATTGACCATAATGGCTGAGGCTTCTGGGAGCTGAAGTCCACGAACATCTGGGGACCCACAGGTTAAGAACCACTGTCCTAGACCCAGGACTGCAGCATGATGACACAGAAGAACATCATTGTCCTATCTCAGTCCTGGCACAGCTGATAAATCAAACAAAACAAACTGAATATCCACCGCTGTTGTTTATTCTGACATTGGAGATTATGAGTAATAAAATTAGAGAATCAAGTCAGATAAGAGGGGTAAGAATAAAGAAGAATGAATATAAAATAAGATCTTTCGCGGACGACATGGTGGTATTTTTAGAAGATCCAAAACAAACAATGACCAATTTGCTAAAAGAATTGAAAGAATATGGAATGGTGGCGGGTCTTAAGATAAACAAGAATAAATCATCATTAATAACAATGAATATGACCAAAAAAGAAGAAGACGAGTTGAAAGAAATCTCGGGATTTAATATTGAGAAAAAGGTTAGGTATTTGGGCATTTATATTACAAAGAAAAATTCGGAACTTTATGAAAATAATTATCAAAAAACTTGGAATAAAATTAAATCAGACATGCAGAAATGGAATAAATTGGATCTCTCATTATTAGAATGGATAAATACTATAAAGATGACGGTGCTCCCAAAGATTTTGTTTCTGTTCCAAAATCTCCCAGTAATTAATAATAAAAAACCATTTACAAGTTGGAATAAAGAAATATCTAAATTTATATGGGCAGGGAAGAAACCAAGAAAAAAAATGAAGGTACTACAAGATAGTAAAAGAGAGGAGGATTCGGACTACCACATTTAGAAATATACTATCAAACATGCTGTCTAGAATGGATAAAAGAATGGATACAATTGGAAAATGATAAATTATTGGAATTAGAAGGATTTAACGTAAATTTTGGATGGCATGGATATTTATGTTATAACAAGGCGGAGATAGATAGGGAATTCAGAGATCACTACATTCGAAGAGCCTTGATGAGAGTGTGGCAGACGATCAACAAGAAATTTTACAATAAATTACCAATTTGGACATCACCCCAAGAAGCATTTAGAATAACAGGACGAAGACAAGGTGGAATACTAAGATATACGGATATAATAAGATGGGAAGGAAGAATACCAGAAATGAAGAGTAAAGAAGAATTTAAAGAGCAGAATATAGAATTAGATTGGTTCCCTTATCGGCAAATAAAAGAAAGGTATAAAATGGATTTGAAAAATAGAGGATGGGAAAGGGAAAAGAATAAATTGGATGAAATCTTAATGAAAAAGGAGAAAAAAACAGTTTCAAAAATTTATAAAATTTTATTGGAAAGAGAATTGGAGCAGGAACAGATTAAGGATTATATGATAAAATGGGCACAAAACCTCGGTCAAAATATAGAATTAGAAAAATGGGGAAAAGTATGGAAGGAAGATATAAAATTTACACAGAGTTTGGCATTAAGAGAAAACCTTTACAAATCAATGCATAGATGGTATATGACCCCCCAAAAATTAAAGAAAATAACAGGAAAAGGAAGTGGGCAATGCTGGAAGTGTGGAAAAACAATGGGAACCTACTTTCATACATGGTGGCTATGTCCTATAGCAAAAAAATATTGGAAAAAAAATTCATGATAGTTTAACCAAGTTACTGGAAATGAATTTTGAGATGAAACCGGAGATATACTTATTAAATATGATTGAAGAGAAGAGTGAAATGAAGAAGAAAAAGAAAGTATTGTTAAATTTAATAACAGCAGCGAGGTTGAACTATGCGAAATATTGGAAAGAAGAAAAAGAGCCCCCTCAAGAAGAATGGAAATTAAAAGTGATGGACATCATGGAAATGGAAAAACTATCCAACAGTTTAAAAGGTAATTCAATTCAACAATTCGAAAGGCAGTGGCAAGGTATTATTAGATGGGTGAAAGAGAAATGAGAAGAGAGGTAAAGAATACAATAAAGGAATTGTAGGGTAACAGCTAAGGTAAGGTGGGAATTCAGAGAGCGAGAAGAAAATATTATTAATTGAAGTAGAGACAACAACAACAAAAAAAGACTTCACATGAAGGAGGTTTAGTTTAAGAAAGAGAATAAAAAGTTTGGAATGGAGAAAACGTGGAAGAAGGAGTGGAAAGGGTAGGGAGAGGGAAGGGGGAGGATTGGGAGGGGAAAGATGGTTTTTATTAAGGTAAGGGAGGAGGGTGGGAAAGGGAGGGAAGGGAAGACAGGGAGGGAGAGGAAAGGGGGATTGTAATATATAAATTAATATGTACATTTGTCAACAAAGCGGGAAAGGAATTAATGGAGAATTAATGTAAGATTGTTGTATAATATAGAAATAATGTTAAGCACTTGTATTGTGTATAAACTCCCTCAAATAAAAAAAAACAAAAAACAAACAAACTGAATATCTCCCAGCTTGTTACTTACTTCCAGGCAGTAAGCAAGGAGTCATAAATAAAGCCCAATATAAACAAAGTCCAGCAGGATTTCACAGCATGGGAGTGTCCAAGGCCAATCCGAGCATTTGGCAAGGCATCCAACAAGGTAGCAGGACAGATAAGCTCTGACAACTCCTGGAGGGGAAGGACACCAGCTAAATAGGTCCCAAGCATAGCACAGCTAAGACTTGATTGATTGTTGCCAGTTATAAATCCTGAGAGAGTGATTCTGGCTCTCTCTTTGCTGTCTGTTCACTGCAAAGCTGGGTCGAGGTAAGTGTTTCTCTATATCTGAAGAGGCAAGACTCTCTGTTGGAGCTGGTACAGTTGTGTAGGGACGCCTGGGGTGGCAATGTTTTTGGGGCATCCCAGCCCATAAGCCATGCCCCTGTGTGCCCTGGCCATCCCCCATGCACCGCAGCCATGCCTCCGCACACAGTGGCCATGCCTCTCACACCGTACCCCCCTCCCCCCCACATACACTCCAGGCTCTGCCACTGAGTTGGCATTGTCTCCTGTTCTGTTTCTGGCACTGTAACCTCTCTCTGTACAGCAGGCCCTGGCATGCCTTCTGTTTCAGCCTCTGGCATGTCCTCTGTTTCAGACTCCGAGCCAGAGTCCATGCTCTGGAAGCAGGACATGACAGTCATCATGCGACAATGGCCCAGGACACTACAACATCAAGGTTCGAATCCCTGCTTGACCATGGAAACCTACTAGGTACCTTAGGGCAAGTCAAGCTTGCTTACCCTCAAAGGAAGGCAAAAGCAAGCACTTCTGAACAAATCTTGCCAAGACATCCCCATGATAGCTTGCCTTAGGGTTGCCATAAGACTGAGGCCCTTTCCACACGGGGGATGGGGGAACGGGGCAGCGCACGCAGGGACGGATCTTACCTGAAAACGGGTTGCTCCGTCCCTGCGGGGAGTGCGCGTTCGCCGCTCCACACGCTGGCGAGTTTCGGCGGCGTTCAGCGGCGCCCAAAATGGCGGCCGGCAACTTCCGGCGGCACTCCGCCAATCAGGGCAGCGCCAGCCGGAAGCCCGCCCCTGGGCAGCTCTGCAGGGACGCGCTAGTGCGTCCCTGCAGCTTCACACGGGGCGCTGCAACAGGTTAGCACGCTCGCGTTTCGTAAAAACCACATAAAATGTGTGGAACCTCCACTATTCAAACCGCTCTAGCGCGCTCCACGGTGTGGACGACCTCTGGATGAGGTCGCCCTAAGCCGTTTTTTTTACCCCGTGTGGAAAGGGCCTGAAACAACTTGGAAACACATACAATAACAAGAAGAAGTTCCCTTCCTTTCAATAGAGTCTTAATTTGGAGTGAATATGCATATGAATGCTCTGTCAATTGTTTACTTGATTTTTATCCCAAATTATCTTTCTTTCTAATAATGGTTCAGGTTTTTCCACGTGTAGTCAAAAACAGAATCACCCATGCCAAAGAGAAGAGGATCATCAGATTAAGAGTAACTTTGAGATTTTCAGGGATAGAAAGGATACTATGGAAGAGTGGGAGGGAACCTTCACATGAGAACCTTATCCCAAGAGGCGAATAACAACTCTGTGACACAGAAAGCTAACAAAATGATAATTTGAAGTAAGTATGGAAATAATATTCATAACTATTTATCCCTCAGTTTTAAAAAAAATGGTTTCCTGACAGGAAGAATAACAGACCGGTGAGGATTTTGTGCAATTTTCTCCTGGAATTTGATGTGCCAGCGTGTTGCACAGCAATTATTCTGTGCAAAAAAACACAGTTTTTCACAAACACACACTTATGCACAAAAACACAAGCTGTTTTCTGCACAGAAAATGGGTTTCCTGTGCAAGGAACCTATTTATTGCACAACATCCCACAAGTATTTTGTGCCAAAAAACATGTTTTTCTCTGAAGAATAATTCCTGCATAACACTTTGGTGTGTTTTGAATATAAGAACATTCAGAAGAATATTCATTTTCTTCACAGCAAGGAGAAAAGCATTTGTCTGTGGCTACAGACAAATAGTTCATAAGGAAGATGATAATAGTTGAAGATTTACATTCCTAATTTGGAGGGGAAGAAATGAAAAGGAGTTGCTGTACAAGGGCCCTGTCACACTTCACAGTTATAACACTAGTATTCTACTAAACAGAGAAATCAAAGATTTAAATGTAGCAGAGATCAAACTTAAGTGTTCACCACAATACTCTCATGTACACTCACACCTGCACACACCAAACTGGCAACAGTGGAAGGGAATTAAAATGGGAGGAGAAAAACTCAAAAAGATTACTCAGGAAAGACCGTGGAGCAGAAAAAGAAAATCTGGTGGAAAAGGTGATAGAATGAACCAGTTGCAGTCCATATTGCAACATGTTCTCTTGTATTACCAAGAACAAATATAACTAAATTCACCCTGTTAAATTCTAGGAAATTCAATCATGTATGAATAGCTGACACTTCCACATAATATTTATTTGCTCTGACACCTTCCAGATTTTTCCATGTTTATTTGGATAATAACAGGTTAAACAGGCCCACTCCTACAATGGCTGCCATCCTATTGCTGAAGTTGTTGTTGTGTGACTTCAAGTTATTTCCAATTTATGGCAACCCTAAAGCAGACCTATCGTGGGGCTGAGTGTGTGTTTTCTGAGGTTGAGTGTATGTGATGCACCTAAGGTCACCCAATGAGTTTCCATGGCCAAGCAGAGAATCAAACCCTGGTCTTTGATGGTTATAGTCCAATGTTCAAATCACTATACCATGCTGACTCTCAGTGGTGACACAGACAGAAGTAAGTTCACTTTATACCTGCATATGTCTTTTTTCTTGTTGTGGAGATTGATATTCTCTTTCATGCTCTGCAAAGCCACCCTGGACTCACTTTTCAGCCTCTTCAACCTCCTCCCACAAGGGCCATTCTATGATTGGTGGATAGGAGGAAGGATTGTAGAAATGTCTGCCTATGTCCCTATAACCAAATGCATAAAGTCTATATTGTCAACTGAGACCTCCAGAGGATCACGGTAGATTTCAGGAGATAATGTAATCATTCTATATTTGGCTATGGGGACATAGCCAGATTCTTCTCCAATCCTGCCCCACAGAATGGCCGTGAGGTTGGCTGCAGTGGCTGAATAGTGAGTTGAGGGGGGTCTGAGAGAACATATGTAGTGTAGTTCCACGTGTGGAACTATTATATCATGCTATTCCCTACAGGACTTCAGCCAAGTGAGTGGTAGAACAACTCACCAGCATATCATAGCACTGTTATTGGCTGACCCAGCATAACAAGTAAGCATGATAGATCAGGTTGTCACCCATGCACTTTTCAGAGATGTCAGCATCAGATGGATTTTGTTGGTCATGACACAGCTATTATGGAGTGCAGGAATCTTTTGAAAGAGTACAGAGTGAGCAGGACAGCAGTGGGGTGAGGTGTGAATGCTATGCTCACATCACCTTAAATACATTTCCATAAGAGTCCTACAAAATATGTTCCCTTTGTTGAACCTACACAGTTGGTGTTGGTGTGTCTCCGGACATGTGATTCTAATGTGAAACATCTGATCCAGTCTGTTTGATTGCACCATAAGAAACAAATTACATGGTTGGGCCCTTTAAAATATCTGTGGCTTTCAACAAGCTACAAGATACTGGTGATTTAGATTCTGGCAGTATCCAGTCTTCATTATTAAGCGTAAGCTTCCCTCCAGTGTTTTGGTCTGCAGCTTCTTCCTCATCAATATGAGGTTTCTAGGAGTTGAAATCCAAGGTATCTGGAGGCCCTTGCTTCACTATATTCCTTCAATCTATCTTGGTTATCCTAAATCTTATGGGCTGGATTGGAGAGACAGTCTCTGCCCATCCCCTTTGTGGGTGGCGTAGTTTACCCTAAACTCTTCCCCGCCACCACCATTGTTCTAACAACATTCTATTTCTGGTCTTTACATGCATGGCAGCCTTAAAGGCAGATAGGACACTCCTATCAGTCCCAAGTGATCTTCAATTTATGCTTGAACTCAAAAGAATCTCTTTAATACCTAAACACTCTCAAGCTGTCATGTCCAGGGGGCAGTGAATCCACTCTAGGTTTTAGGCTGAACTGTAAAGGAGTTGTGCAAAGAGTTATCAGAAACTGAGTGCCTTGACAGTTCCTATAAAACTGGGAGCAGATTAATTGTGCTGCTGACAAGAGAGAGAGCAATTAGCACTATACCTAAGATGTGCATGCTGGTATCTAATGAACGTTCCTCCCAGTGATGTATTTAAGTCTGTTGCTCCGTTTCAAATCAATTGTCAAGTCTCTGGCCATTTCCACACATGGCGAGGGAATCGCTCCCTGTTGCTACTCACCGGATCTTCTGGCAGTCTGGTCCGGGGTGAGGCAGAGCAATGCGTGATCATAGATGCGCACTGCTCCAGCATCCAAAATGGCGGCTTCCAGTTGGTCATGGATCTCGACCAACTGCTGAAGCTCGCCAGCCCAAAATCCGCCCTCCGCAGATCTCAGGCTCGCATTGGTGCGAGCCTGCGAATCTGCACTGGAGAGCAGGCACGCAATGGCACGCACCGGCATTCTGAAAGACTAGAAAAATCAAGTCTTTCAAAAACACGCTGGAGGACCACTTGGGGTCATTCCGGAGCAGACTGAGGTGCGGATCTACGGTAAGTAGTACGGACCCAGTCCACTCCAAGGTGCAGACATCCTCCATGGAGGACGCACTGCACCTTTTTACTTACCCCGTGCGGAAACGGCCTCTATCTTCAAGTCTCAAGTTGAGTCTCAAGTCCTTGCAAGATACTTTCAAGTCAAGTCTCAAATCAAATCTCAAGTCTGGGAGTCAACTTTATACCCCAACTTGTATTCCAAAATTTCTGGACAGAGTTGAACAAAGTCAGTTTTAACAATTTAAGTAGAGTCAGCCCTCTACTTTTGTGATTTTCCCATCTCCAGCTTTGGAAGTGGGGAATAGGATCTTTTTTTCTTCCCATTTGCAAAGCTGGAGGCTTTGGAGGCTTTTCAGAAGTGGGGAATAGGATCCTTCTTATTCTCCATTACTGAAGCTTCAGGAGCTTTAGAAGGAAGGAACCTTCCTCCTCAAGCCCATTGCCTAACACATTTTCTGTTCCCCTCTGAGATATGCACCCTGCCCTCTGGACACAAGTCTTGCCTTCCACTCTTAGGAAAAGTTTTGGAAAGCTCTCCCTATATTTAGTGGGGACAGGCTGATAAGCAGACCTCAACTCCACCTCAACCCCATTGCCTAACGCATTTGCTGTTCCCTCTGAGAAATGTGTCTGCACTTTGGGCTCAAGACATATCGTCATGTGACCAGTAAGTTATAAGGTTTCTGGATGAATATGTTATGTTACTGAACCAAGTGCAGCAAGTCAGTTACTAAAAATATGCAAGTCTCAAGTTGAGTCGAGTCAGTGTGCAATTTTTGCCAAGTCAAGTCCAAGTCAAGTCAATCGACTCGCGTCTACATCACTGGTTCCTCCTAGTCATCTTCACAACTGGATGCTTGTTCCTGCCCCCATGGGCTTCCCTTTCTTCCAAAATGGATTGATCCCCCTGAGATATCAGTCACATACTTTCACAACAACTCACTTCCAAAACCCTGTCACAAGGCCAGAGCCCAAATCTAGGGGTATATTTTTTTGTGAGCAGGAAAGAAAGATAGATTCTCCATCTTGTTGTCTTGAAGGTCCTATAGTTTCATAACAACAAAAATGCCTTTGTTCGCACAACTGAAGTATGCACCAAGAATCAAAGAAGCAAGAAAAAAGGGGGAATGTTCCAAGCTATTACTGTAACAATCCAATTACAATGCCTATCAAACTTAACTTCACAGGTTATAGCTCCTAATTGCCTGACAAAAATTGACACTTCAGTCGCAACAGCATAATATAATCAGAGTCCAAATTAAATTTGATCGTGGGCAGAAACGATGCTATCATTCGGCGGCATGGAAACAGGAGATCAACTAGCATGATATCAAGGATCAGAAATGAAAATTATTCATTAATGGCAGTGGTTTTCTGATAATGGAAATGACACAGTTCAGACGGCTTCGTAAAAACACTATTAATTAAAAAGATGATAGACCTAACAAGGCATAGAAACTAGTAGAACCTTTTTTTTTCTGTGCTTGTTAAGGTGAAGGATGACAATGTTTAAGAACAGAAGTTTATGCACTTTTGTTAAAAGTATTCCGCTGATTCTGTAGCAAGTTTACAGAGTTCTTGCTTAGTGAAGCGTCTTTCTCCAGGGTGCAATGTTTGAGGAACATAAAAAGTGTCGGAGCCATAATATGGCATTGTAATAAGCAAGAATAGTTTTGGCTATAAAAAAAGAAGGGTCCAATTCATAAAAGAAATACACAGGGGATTTTTGCATACTCCAAAGGAGGAAGGGGGAAAGGAGTGCAGAGAGGGAAAAAAAACCTTTTATTTTCTCAAGCAAGCAGCTGTCCTTTCATTTTACACTGGAGAAATATAAAAGCAAGAGTGTGCTAAAGTAGCAGCGAGCCAGCTTTATGCACAGAAACACTGAAACTTGGCTTGATCATGAGACAGGAAGACATGTGTTCAAAAAAGATAGCTATGGCCTCATTTTATATGTCACATTCATACCCCAAACTTAGAAATGTAGGAAGCTGCCAAGCACGGATTCAGACCACTAGTTCATCTAGCCTAGTTTTTCAACTCTGGCATTTGCTCTCTGGGGTTTTAGGAAGTATTTTTTCCTTTTCCTCTCTGAAAACCCTTATATTCCTTGGTGGTCTTCCATTCAAACACCAAGTAGGATTGGTTGAGGTGTGCTTCAAAAATCAGATTAAATCAGGTGCATCCAAGGTGATATGATGGTACCATCTTCTGCCAAGGAATCTGTGGTACTGTAAATAAGCTTATCGAGTGTAAATTTGTCCAGTTTGATCCCACAAGAATCCAGTAAGGTTCACCAGCTTAAGGAAAGGTGTCTGACTGGGGCAACAGGAACTAGAACAACAATAACACTTTCAATCATGTGTTGCTGTGTGAAGAGTCATCTGGAGAATAATTCTTTTCTCAGGCTATTTCCGCACTACACTGTTATAGTGCTATTATTCCACTTTCAACATCCTATGGATTTCTGGGATTAGTAGTTTACTGAGGCCAAATAGGTCTCTGGTTGAGAGTTCTAAAGGTCCCTCCCTAAATTGCAAATCGCAGGATTCCATAGGATGTTGAAAGTGGAATAATAGCACTATAACAGTGTAGTGCAGAAAGGCCCTTAGATTTCTCTCCACCTATCCAGACTGCTCACTGGTTCCCCTAATCCGAGGGACTATACAGAAATTCAGACTGGAATTTGTCTTTCAAAAACAAACAAAAACCCCCCCACCATCCACTGGTGCCTGACCTGTGACTTCAGACACCTTCGGTTTTTGTTTCTCCTCCTCAGTGCTGGTGTGGAACATAACTTCACAGGATAGCATGGATTTCAACTCCAGTATCTCTGTTCTACCTGCCACTCAATCTACTGTATCACACCAGCTCTATAACAGTGATGGGAAATTGCCATTGGCCTCTCTCTACATAGACAATGCTGAGGAATTGAGTGAAAACATGAGGAGGACCAAAGGTACTCCAACCCTTCTTGAACATACATTTGTTATTTTGTACCTTCAAGTTATTTCTGACTTATGGTGACTGCAAGATAAACCTGTCTTGGCAGAATTTATTCAGAGGGAGTTTGACCTTACCTTTCTCTAAAGCTGAGAGAGTGTGATATGCCCAGTGTCACCCAGGAGGTTTGCCTGGCTGAGAGGGGATTAAAACCCCTGGTCTCTCAGTGTCCTAGTCCAAAAGTTCAAAACTATACCACACTGGTTCTTGATGTATATAGTAGGGCTAAAATTCATCTTATTCAGTGGAAATATGTACCCTCCCAGAAATTCCTGTCAAGTAAAGATTATGGCCATTTCTGCACTAGACTATTATAGCGCTATTATTCCACTTTCAACATCCTGTGAAATCTTGAGGTTTGCAATTTCGGGACGGTCCGGCCGGCCCCTCCCAAAACTGCAAACCCCAAGATTCCATAGGATGTTGAAAGTGGAATAATAGCGCTATAACATCTACGTGGAAATAGCCCCTGCTTACTAAAATAAATCCAGGTCAGCAGCATGTTACTGGCAAAGGCCAAAACTTCTAGAGATTATATCTAAATTACTACAAAATGAAAGGTATCCCTTATCTCAGTTAAGACAACCAATTAGGCTCAATGAAGCCAAGCCAATTTCCCAGCACATGGTTTTTGCCACCACTGACCTGAATTTGGCAGCAGGGGTGGCAGGGACCCTGGAAAGATCCTCAGGAACAGTGAGAAGCAAAGCACCCAGGAGATACACTTACCTCTGTCTTATACCTAACATTATTTATATGATCATTATGTCATAGATTCATAGAATCAAAGACCATTTCCACCCTACACTGTTATAGTGCTATTATTCCACTTTCAACACCCTGTGGAATTCTGGGGTTTGTAGTTTCCTGAGGCCAAAGAGCTCCCTGGCTGAGAATTCTAAATGCCCCTCCCTAAACTGCAAACCCCAGGATTCCACAGGATGTTGAAAGTGGAATAATAGCCCTATAACAGTGTAGTGCAGAAATAGCCTTAGTTTGAAACAATAAAAGTAAATTGAGGACAAAGGGGGAAAGTGGGATGAGGAGAGAGAAACAGAGTCATTTTAAAGGCAGTTGAAAAAAAGTGGGAGAACAGGAATTAATTGGGACTATCCTTGACAAATTGAAGAGTATGCTATACTGCCTATATTGGTTGCTATTTAATGGCTATGCGTTTAAAAGGCTTTTACATCTATTAATAGTTTAATTTAACTACGGTATGATTTTAACAATGTGAGGGGTTCTTTATCGGATTTAATTTTTATAAACTGTCTTGAGTTGCAGGATTGGGAAAAAAATGGACAAATATAAATGTATATTATAACAACAGCAACAACAACATAACTATGCCAAACACCTTCAATTTATATAGAAGCATTTTAAAATATGAAAAAGGGTACCAAAGTCTGCCCATTTCTTCCCCCCCTCTAAATGCAAATCTTGCAGATTGTTTAAGGAGTCTGTCCAGGTATATTGGGAGAAGAAAGACCATAGGTTTGAATAAATAAATCCTGGATTCAACTTACACCCTTTGCCCCCTTCTGTAAAGAAATATTTGTCAGAAATATTCTCTCTCCTTACAGTGAGAGCCCAATGCTTGTACTGCGGGAACAAACTCATTGCTTGGTCCACCACTGAGCCTAAAACTGTAAACAGCTGTGGATCTTTGTAGTCATTAACAGACTCCTATTGAGTGGTGCAGAAGCCTGAATTCACCAAGGGAATGGGCTTGGCACAAAGCCTAATTGTGATACTTGCAAGTTTTAAAATAGGGGATCTGACAGTGGGCCAGCAACCCTGTTAAGCCGAGGTTTGTTATTTGTTTTCTCACTAATGCCCTGCATTTCCTGACCTAGAGCATATTGCTGGGAAGTGAAGACTCCTCGACTTGATGCTGTATGCCTTGTGGAGAGGGAAATGCCCTGAAAACATAGAAACGTTCAACAATATGTTACTCGGCAGAGAGAGAAATTTGTCATAGTACAGAAGGAAATTATTTGCTTCCAGTTCTATGGTTTGGATTGTTGGTACAACCAGGACATTGAAATGGAGCTACCAGACATGTTATCCGTTCATTTCTCACATCTCTGAACTTTTCAGTCAAGGAGCACTCAGTTCACACGTTTCACCATCACCCCAGGGAAGCTACAAACCTCCACAGACTATGGAAGCTAAGTTGGTATCCCAGCATCCATGTAAGCAGGCCTGACAAATCCAAATTAAGGTTGCATTTCTTTCCTGAAATCAGCTTTGCTTTCACAAGATTGCAAATGTCAGTGTGTTCTTATTTCGGAAAATCTGTCCTTCACAGACTCCTGACCTTTGGTGCAACTTCTATCATTTTATCATGTGTTGTATTAGCACTCTGGGCTGACGAGAAGCAGGGAAGCTGCAGTGATGTAGGTTCGAGTCAATTAACTCGGACTCAAGTCGGACTCAAGTCACTTTAGTGACTTGACTTGGACTTGACTCAAGAATAAATGACACGCTGACTCGATTTGACTTGTGACTTCTATATTTTTAGTGACTGACGTGCTGCCTTTGGTTCAGTAACATAACACATTCATCCAGAAGCCTTACAACTTTGAACAACACTTTTCCATCTCTTTTTGCCTACTGGTGACATGATGATCTGCCTCAAGCCCAAGGCTTGGGCCATTTCTCAGAGGGCAAGAGAAAATGTGTTAGGCAATGGGCTTGAGGTGGGTTTGAGGTCAGCTCACAGTCTATCCCAGGTGCATTTTGGAGAAGACTTCTATAACTTTTATTAATAGCAAAAGGCAAGACTTGCCTCCAGAGTGTAGAGTACGTTTCTCAGAGGGGGAACAGCAAATATGTTGGGCAATAGACCTAACAGGAAGGAAGTGAGAGGGTTGGGCAGGTGGATAGCCTTGGTAGAAACCACCAGTAATACGAAAAATTCCAATGATGGTGGAGAAGGGGACTTTCCCTGCCCTGTAACTCTAGGAGAAATTAGAAGACCAGGTCTGGTGAATCAAGGATCCAACTTTATTTAGAGAAAGGAATACATTTCTGTCTCTCGACCAAACCAGAATCAAAAGAGAAATGGAAGCCATGATCACATACACTCTAATATAGTTTGTCAAAGCTGCCCAGTCACTATTGCAAAGCGCATGTTCTAGGCAAAGTCCATCAAGCTAACAAACTCGATAAAAATCTTGTCTGTAGCCTAGGCATCAGTTGACCATGTGCAGATTTCTTTAAGATAAAAAAAACATTCCCCGATCTTTGCTATATAACCCATTCCCCATTCTTTTGGCTTCCTGGGGAATGCAATACACCATGTAACCTTCAATAGTGTCAGCTTGTCCTTTTAGAGTAAGATCAAGGGGATATAAAAGCATTTCATTAGACTAGCCCATGCATAGCTATGTTAATTTCCCCTTCAGTGGCTGGAAACAGAGACCAAAGGTGATCAATGTGGCCTTAGGTGACCAGAAGAGAAGAAACAAGACCAGCTCCTCTACCTTCACAACCCAGGAGAGCAGTTCTCTCAATTTTTCGCTGGCTCCTTTTCCTCTGAGAGCAGCTCCCAAACATCTCCTGGCCAGCGCAGATCGATCACTGAGAGTCACATGATACAGGAAGCCTCTGGGTGTGGGTCAAGTAGTTAGATAGGTGGCTTGGATAATGTGCTAGTTGTGGGAATCAGTGATTATATGTCCCCCCTCAGCAAAGACTTGAGGGACCTTGGTGGAACAAGCAATGTTTGAGGCCTAGAGGGGAAAAATCACCAGGCATTGAACCCATTCTACACAGCTCTATCTGTACTGCACACTTAGCTTTCCTAAACTACAAATCCCAAGATTCTGTAGCTTGGAAAGCCACCATTTTCAAATTGCTACCATATCACTATAAATGTGTAGATGCATGTTTATCTTTGCTCCAAGAACATGCTGGTTACAAAATTGTTTGAGAAGTATGTCACACTAGCATTCTCCACAAAATATCAAAAGAAGCAGTATCCTAATAAGGTTTTTAAGGAGAACTGGACAACTTGGGTCCCACCAGATGCTTTTGGAACATATCTCCCGTAAGTTCTCACCATCTAATATGTAAAAGTCAACGTTTGTTTGTCTGTGTCAGGCAAAGACCTCATATGATTGGCTGCCTGAGAAGATTCTATGGAATCCTTGGATTTGCAGTTTAGGGAAGGGCCTTTAGAATTCTCAGCCAGAATACTCTTGGACCTCAGTCAACTCTGTCTGTCTTGAATAAGCTGGCTGCTATGGAGGTGAGACCTAGCAGCAAAGAGGAGGACAGTGTATTCTGTCAGGAACCCAACCTCTGTATGTTAATAACTCTGACTACAGACTGGATTGGGGAATATGGAGGAAAGTTACAGGTGCTAGACAAGATAGTTTAGGGAATTAGAGACACAGCATCTCAAATCTGTGTATTTCAACTGCATCTAATTCATAAGGTAAGGTAAGGCAATTCCTATGGTATTTCTAACAAGTATTATCTATGAGAAAATAAAATCCTGGGCAACGCGAGTATATATGCTAGTTGACTATACTAGCTAAGGCTGATGGTAGTTACAATCCAGCAACATCTGGAGAGCCAAACTTGTCCACCTGTTCTTTAAAGTAATAATGCATCACCCTATGGAATATGCATAAGCCTTTTGTGATATTACTAATGCAAAGTGTGATATAATCAGAGGACACCATATGTAACAGAAATGTTCATTATAAAGGTATTATGATGGTATTGATGACTAAAACTAGATCTTCCTGTGCTAAATTAGATTTTCAACACTTCTACAGTTATCCCAACTCACCTGTTTGCAGGCAACCATTAAAAAGAAATGGGGTAAATATTTTCAATTTTCTGTGTTTGCTTCAAAATATACATTTTCAATGGGAGGGGACTACGAAACAGTTCATTTGGTAAAACTCTGAAAAAATGGACTAGACACTCAAGGAAGAAAGTTTGACAATTGACAGCAAGTGGTAGAATTTTTGAGCATTTTATTTTTTAAAAAATGTTTTAAGTATAGAAAAGGAAAAGCCAGCAGTCTGCTGCTATTTATTTTATTCACTGTATTTATTGCGTTTATATCCCATCTTTCTCACAAAGAGGATTCATTTAGCATTTTCCCACTCAGTATAGATCAAGTTCCAAATCAATATCCATACTGTAAACTGAGAAGACTTGAATTGGGTGCTGAGAAACAATAGACATCATTTCTCATTCCAGGGATGTAGTACAGAAAAAGAAATACCTGCCTTTAAGGAGCTGTTTTTTCTTTGGTGTACAATGTTCCTGGAAACAGAAGTGACATCTTTTGTTTCCCAGTGGTAAATCTGAGGTTCTCAGTGTTTTGCAGCCCATTTGCCCATTTATATTGTTTAAAATAATTTTTTAAAAAATTAAGACACTGCAACTGCACCCCAATCTCATACAGAGATCTATAGCTCTGGAAAATTACCTTCCTGTACTATAACTCCCAGGGTCCCTCAGCCAGCATGGCCAGTGGGAGCTGATCTTCTGGGAGCTTTAGTACAAAAACAGTTACTTCCCCAGGCACTCAATGGAATTTTAACCACAGCTGAAAGGAATTTCATATACACCCTATTTATTTGGCTTGGGGGGTAGTAGTGGTGATCAATAAATGAGAGTAATTACTAATGGAAGGGAAAGGAAATTGGTTTGGAACTTGATCTATCTCAGGTGGGAAAATAACTGATGACTAATAAGGAAAAGGAATTCAAATAGATGGATTTGGGGTGGTCTATAAAAAGCATGCAAATTAACTGGACATTTTATTTTCAGCAAGATAGATGACACAAAAATTCATGACCCCAAAGTTCATAAAAATCAATACAGCAAGCCAATTTTTTTTATGTATTTTATTTTTTAAACATTTTTAGAATTGTGGTCCAGTGACATTCCTTGCTCCAGGTTTGTTTTACAGAGAAATGTTTCACTCATTATTTAAGGCAAGCAATTTCATCTCTTTCAGAACTAACAATTCCCAGAACCACCATATCAAGTGCCAAGAGATTATTCGAGTCCTGGAAACATTAGAGAAAAGGGCCTGCAATGGTGTCAGTGGCCAGTAGCTTCAATAATTTACAAATTAGCTATAAGTACAAAAGAAAAAAAAATCAGATAAAATAAATGAAATGTCCACTTCATTTGCCAAAAAAAAAAAAGATTCTGGCACAAAGAGCCAGGAGATATTAATTTTAGTCACACAGCAAAACCTCTCCCTTGTTGGGAGTACTTCATTTTCCAAATCCCAAACAATTCTGTTCAATATATGACTTGTCTGTATGCCCACAATTGTCTGCTTGAATATGGGACAGTGCTCCTGTACTTTTAAGCCTTAACAGATTCTGGAAAAGGAAGATGCAGCATAAAGTTCCTCCAGCAGAGCTAAGCTGCATATCCTTATCTTTCCACACCATCTTTCAGCTCTTGTATCCCCCAGCCCCAACACAACTATTTAATGATTGATCAAAAGCTGTGTGATTGGCTTGCTGAGAAGCATCCAGTTATGTACAGAAGACTGATAGGGTTCTGGACCTTCAATGGTTGTGTAGAATTCCCTTTTCTGCACCAGCATTAAAGGTGCAGGACTACATTCCAACTTTCATAGAATCATACAATCATAGAGTTGGAAGGGGCCTCATGAACCATCAAGTCCAACCCTGCTCAGTGCAGGCTCTCCACCTACAGTATCCTCAGCAGGTAGCTGCCCAGCCTCTTTTGAAAGACAGAGGAGACTCCACCCCATCTCTAGGCAACTGGTTCCATTGTCATGCCACTTTCACTTTCAAAAACTTCTTTCTAAGATTCAATCAAAATCTGCTTTCCTGTTACTTTAACCTGGTCCTACCCTTTCAGGCAGCAGAGAACAGCCCCTAAAGTATTTACAGAGTGTGATCATGTCACCCTTCAGTCTTTGCTTCGTCGAGCTGAACATGCCCAGCTCTTGCTATGTTTTGTTCTCCAAAGCTCTTACCATCCTTGTTGCCCTTCTCTGAAGCTGTTCCATTCCTAAAATGAGGCACCCAGAACTGAACCCATACTCTAGATGAGCCCTGATCATTTTACAATATAGTAGAATATACCTGTACATTGGGAGACAGCTAAATATAGAGTTATGGATTTGTCTCTACTGAATTTCTTTTCATTAATTTCTGCCCAGTTTTCTAGTTTATCTAGGTCCTTTTCAGTTGGGTACGGATGTGAGGGTAGGAGTGATTCGCCCTGGGTGGCAATGTTTTTGGGGCATCCCAGCCCATAGCCATGCCCCTGCATGCCCTAGCCATGCCCCCACACACCACAGCCATGGCCTTGCACAGTGGCCATGCCCCTCATGCCATAGCCCCGCCCACCCCTTCCACACACTCCAAGCTCCACCACTGGTTATTTTGAATTTTTTCCCTATCTTCAAATTTCTTAGCTATACCTCGCAGTTTGAGTCATCTGCAAATTTTATAATAATTCCTACTTCCTCCACCCTGACAGCTAAGTCATTGATAAAAATGTTGGAGAGTAATGGACCTAGACAAAACCCTGAGGTATTCCACTTGAGAACTCCTTCCAGTTTGAAGCACAGCCGCCAATGACAACTCTTTGAGCATGGTTTTCCAATGAATTATGGAACCATCTGACAGTGTTCCATTTATTCCACATTTAATCAATTTGCTAATCAAAATATTATGGGGGGCCTAATCAAATGCTTTGCTGGAACCCCCAGCAATCATGGGAGTCATCCCACCAGGTCTCCATTATGCCTATGAAGTCATATTTACCTTCCTGCGCTAGGACTTCAAGCTCATCTTGTTTATTTCACAAAACCTGTGCATTGGTGTATAGATATTTGAAGTTTTGTTTGTTCTTACCTAATAATTTACTGTCAGTTTTTCTGTGGATCATATTCTTTCCCTCAGCTTTTCCTCTAGAATTCACACCCTTGTCTTTAGAGCTTGCTTTCATGTTGATGCTTGAACTATCATCTCCAACCTCCAAGGATTTAGTTTGATCAGACTTGCCATGCTACAGCCAAGGAAGCAATTGCTTAGTTGGGAAGGTTCTGGATCCCTTCTGTATGGTATACTCCTGACATTGACTGCCCTCCAAAGTGTTTCCTTGCTGTTACAGGCTTCTTCCATTTTTCTTGGCAGTTTCTTCCTGTTGGTTCTGTAGGATGTGTTCTATGCAGGAAGTCTTCATTTTCTCTGATGCATTGAAGGGACTCAACACACAGCTGTAGTGCCCTGACTTTCTCCTCCAAGGAGCTACCAGTTTATGTTTGCTGCAGGTGTAGCTGATAAAGTTTTCTGGCACAAAGACAAACATTGGAGCAGATAACCATGGATCCTTTTGCTCCCATCTCTGCCATTATTTCTCTCTCCTTCCTCTTTTCCTATTTTCTGTAGCTGGACAAAGCACAGATATCATCCTTCAGTAATGTACATCCAGCTACAGGAATACAGCTAGATGTTTCTCAGTGACACCCACTCACCAGTAAATGGCCATCTTGCAAAGGGAGAATGTCTTGCAGCAGCTGAAAGGTGGGCTTGGGGGATGAGGGAGAAAAGGTCATGTAGCTCCACCTGGCAAAACTTGATGGCATGTCTCCTTTCTCTAGTGTTACCACCGTGTACTGGCCTGGCCTTTGGTGAACCAAAGATATCATTTTGATATCACAAATCGGCCCTGCTCTGCCACCAGCCAAGTGTTTGTGAGGCCACCGAACAAGCGTGAAGCTAGGCATGGCTACTATTTGCTTCTCCCACCAAACCAAGCCAGAGATTGCAAGATCTGCTTTAGGGGACCTCCCGAAACAAACACTCTCATTACCAATGCGCGATAAACAAAGAGACCCTCTGCCCTGAGAGGGCACCCTGGTGAGCTAAGGGCTTAACTACCAAGCTAGCCGCATCTACATACCGGTCATACTATTGTCAATTTGGAACATAATTCAATCATGTAAATTCTGACCTTTCGGAGGCACTATCTCCAACCCAAAACTTATTGTTTTCACCCAAGACCAGACTAGCCTATGGTTGTTCTTTCCCTGATAAAAACCCCCAGTTCTGAGAGCTCTTTGGAACTGTCGCCAGATCTCTCTGGACTTCTACTCTGCCTTGCTGCTGCTCGGTTCAGCGGATTCCCCTCGGCCACCACGCCGGGTTTCCTCTTCTACAATCGGCTTCCCCAGGACTGCAGGAAAGGTGGTGTATCACCCATTCCCCTTGAACTCTATTTTCCTTTTCTAGTTAGGAGTGTGTTTGTGTTTTCTTTAATAATTGTCTAATAAATCTTAATTGTTATTTGAACTGTTTGCCTACTCACTGACCTGACGCTGTATACATTGGGTAAAAGATCCCCGCTAAGTTATCCTGCCTCTCGTTAGTCAAGAGAGTGCTCCAGCTAATTTCCCCATCTTGTTGTGTTTGTTTTGGTTGTTTGGGCGCCCCTCTCGGGACCCCCAGTTCGCAGGGTAACACTAGGATCTATTAACTATTAAAAGTATAGGAACCCTGTGCCATATTCAGCACAGCAACCCTAATCCTATCTATCCACAGTTGTCAAAATCATGAGTTGTTTGAACTCTTGTAACTTTGCAGTGCAGCTCTTAAGTAACCTTCAGCTCTTAAACGTCAGAAGTCTTTACAGCATGAAACAGAAGTGAGAATTGTGTGGCTATCCAGAAGTGAGACTCAAGGCCTTTTCATACTACCTTGTTATAGTATTATATTCCACTTTCCACATCCAGTGGAATCCTAGAGTTTGCAGTTTTGGGAGGGGCATTTAGAATTCTCAGCCAGAGAGCTCTTTGTCCTCAGTAAACTATAAACCCCAGAATTCCACAGGATGTTGAAAGTGGAATAATAGCACTATAATAGTGTAGTGCAGAAAGATCCTTAGATTAGAAACTATTGATTTGCAGCTCAGTTTCTTATGCATGTGTGAGAGAGAGGTAGTGCCTTTATTTATATTTGATAACACAAGCAGCAGTTATAATTGAGAAATGATTTGGTAAATTTAAGTTTTTGGTTTTTATTAAAAAATTTAGATCCCAACCTATATCATTAGGTCTCAGGATAACATACAATAAAACTAGCTTAACCAATCTTTTTTTACAAAAAACTAAAACACTAACTGATAATTTAAACAGACTAAAGGCACATTAAACAACTTGACAATTGAAAACAAGATGGTGTAAAACCAGTTAAATTTAGTTTATGGCTATTTAAAACCATGCATTTGTGCAGAACTGGATGAAATTTGTTTACTCTGTGATCACCTTGTATTAATTAACCTGACCCTAACCAGAGGTTGGAAAGGTTAATTTCTGTAACTTAACTGACCTTTTTGTCAAAAGAGAGATGCTAAAAGCTGCAGGGGAAAAAAACATACTTTCCCAAACTCTGATCATCCCTTGTCCCACTTTGTTCTTTTTTTTAACTCTTTTGAAGTTCTTAGTTGCTGTATTTCCTCTTTGCCATTCCATCAGTTGAATCAGAGGAAGGTGCAAGCAAGATAGTGCCATTCCATCAGCACTGCTGAAAGACCACCTCCATCAGGCTTCACCTCTCCCTTGAACTGTTTCCAGAAATTCATTATGTAAGAATTGCTACTTAACTTTAAGAATTGGTTCCCAGCTTTGCTTTGTCCTCCTTTCTTCCATATCCCTCTCCCTTCCTTTTGTACCTTGTCTAGATATGTAAACAGCCCAAGAAAAATGGGGGGGGGATTTTTTTTCCCCTAAAGCCTTTGGATTTTGCCCCTTGCTTCCCCACAAAAAAACTGAAAATTTGAATTATGCGCAATTTTTTTTTAAAAGAATGAAATTGTAAGACAAAGTGTTCATATATTCATCCTCAAAAATTATTTCTAAAAAAATATGTAACAAGAAGACATTCATGTTAAACTGTGCGTAGATCATTGCAATTCCTGGTCTTGGTTTCCTTTTCTTAGTTAATGGTAAGACTAGAGGAGACAAAATTATTTCCTCTGTTTCATTAATACTTTTGGATTCTTCTGTGTGTATTCTTTTTTTGTTGTTTTAGTTTTTGCCTGCTTCTCATAACCTGGCAGAACCAGAGACTCCTTGCACTGCAGTTATTTCTTACAACTCAAGACCTTCTAGTTCCATTTGCAAGAAAAAATAAAAATAAAAATTTAAAGTGAATTCAGTCTCTAACAGTTGTCTGAGTAAACTGTACTATACTTTTAATATATCAACATAATTTTATACCTCTACATGATATATTTTATATTCCTAAAGTGGCAAAATGACTTTCCAGCTGTCAAAAATGCTAACATAATATGTTTTAAAAACATATTTTTAAAGGGGTAAAAACATCACACATACCCTTGCTTTAGAATTTTCAGACATTTTTCATCCCTAGTTATATCTTGTAGGGCATTAGCCAATGGATAGTAACTATCTGGTTTTCATTAGATGTCTCTAAGCCATTGTGGGAAGCTTTTTGGCTGACATGTGGATTAAAATACTTTGAATGAATAAATAAATAAATTAATAAATAAGTAAGTAACAGCTTTTTAAAATTTGTTTTATTTAGTAAAATAAGTGTGTTTTGAAATAACCACTTAAACACATCAGTCATTTGCCTGCTAAACACAGCAATGTTCTTTTGCAATGTGTTGTGGCAATCTCCAAATCAAGCCTTCATAACTAATTTATAGCATAATCCTAACTCAGAGATAGGTGGCTGCAATTGGTTAGGATGAGGCGCAAGCACTTGTGCTGGCTGAAATGGCCTTAGCCCAGCTGGCCTTCCCTTTGTCAGCACGATCCCCTTGTACTGGCTGATCTCAGAGATCCACTAGCTGAGAAAACAGCCAGTGCAAGGGCTGAGGTTGCCTAACTGAACAGCCGAAAAGTGGGTGGAGCAGGAGAGGAGCCAACTTATACCATATCCAATTCTTACTCATTTCGAAGACACAGCCCTTGCACTGGCACAAAGTTAAGTCAAGGTTATGGTTGGCCTATGTCATTCCGAACACTAGGAAACCAATGGGAACTCTTCCAAAATAAAACTCCTGGATCCTAGTCCCTCAGTCAGAGCCACATTTATCCTGGAAGTACCAAGATTTGGATACAGCACAGTTTCAGATGGCCTAACATTGGCTCAGGTGGCTCTTGGCCCACTTGCTGAGTTAGAAGTGCATGGTAAAAGATTACATTGTTTTAATCCTGTAAAGGACTGTATAGGACTCTGGAGTGTGTCCAGAGGAGGGCAGCCAAAATGATGAAGGGTCTGAAAACCATGCCCTTTGAGGAGCGGGAGCTGGGTGTGTTTAGCCTGCAGAAGAGAAGGTTAAGAGGGGATATGATAGCCATGTTTAAATATTTGAAAGGATGTCATGTCAAGGAGGGAGCAGGCTTGTTTTCCACTGCTCCAGAGACTAAGACAAGGAGCAATGGATTCAAATTACAGGGAAAGAGATTCCACCTGAACCTCAGGAAGAACTTCCTGATGGTCAGAGCTGTCCAACAGTGGAATATGCTGAACTGAATATGTTCGGTTCTGGGCATCTCATTTTAGGAAGGATATAGACAAGTTAGAGCAAGTTCAGAGAAGGGCAATAAGGATGGTAAAGGGTATATTGGGCACAAAGCATACAAAGATAGATTAAAGGAGCTGGGCATGTTCAGCTTGGTGAAAAGAAGACTGAGGGATGGCATGATCACATTCTTTAAATGCCTCACAGGCTGTCACAGAGAGAAGGGGGCAGATGTGCCCTCTGGTACCTCAGAAGATAGAACTAGGTCTAATGGTTTTAAGTTACAAGATGGTAGAATTCAACTGCACATTAGAAGGAACTTTTTGACATTGAAAATGGTTTTGCAATGGAACCAACTGCCTGGAGAGGTGGTGGGGCCTGTTTCTCTGATGTCTTCAAAAGCAGACTGGACAGCTACCTGCTGGGGATGCTCTAGCTGGAGATCCTACACGGAGCAGGGGGTTAGACCTGATGAGCCATAGGGCCCCTTACAAATTATGATTCTATGATGGGAACTGAAGGTCACCTAGGGAGCTTCATGAGGTAGTTTGTGTATGTGGAACTATTTAACAGGGTTTGGACAGTGGAAAAAAAGAGAAACTTTATGATCTAGAGGGAAGAGTGGAATTAAGGGAACAGCTACCAGCAAGTGAATCAGCACAGCAGGAAAGAAACAGACCAGGAAGAACAGTCTGAGTTAGGAGCTGAATGCAAGTGCTTCCCAGTAATTTATTGTTTCATATAACCTTTCCTTGATTCTTTGCCTATTGGGATTAACTAGGTACAACTATCAGCTTTTACTGAATAAGGAAGTATAACTTTGTTATACAAGAATTATAAATGAATACTTGATTCCTTTTACAATTTAGCTGTAACTTTTTGTTACTTTAGTCCCACATGTGCGGCCTCACTATATAGTGGAGAAAGAATATCACACAATTTACATCCTGGCCCAGGTAGCCAGCCTTCTGTTGCTTTGTTCGCTGTGGGTGTTGAGGCAACAACAAACTGGACTGAGGGAGAGCATGTTTTCACAGGACAACAGTATGTAGCATTCAGACAGCTTTGGCAGTAACAAACAAGTAACTGTGCTGATTACCTTTGAGTAACAGGAAAATAAAGTATTGCTATAAAAATCTAACAGTAATGATTGACTAGCTTCTTGGAGCCTCACAATGCTATCTCACTAATTATAGATCAATTAAGGCAGGGTTATTAGGCATCTCCAGTGCTCTTCCCTTGGCCAATCCAAATGAAGCACCTTTTGTGGGTTCAAAGAGATGTCCTCTTCTGTCTGCTCTTTCCCTACATGAGAGTTGTTGGGAGGTGGGAGCATAGGCAAGCTCAGACCACATATCATCATCATGATGACTATAAGGATGATGATGATGAGAATAACCATTAACTTTATATATACATTGCCCCCCACCCCAAAATCAGAATACAAGGAGGCTTACAAATTAAAATATAATGCTGACATTCTGCTTGGGTCTTTGTAAGTGGCCTTATGCGTGCACAAAATTGAACTGAGTAGTTCCATGGTGTCTATATTCAACTAGGGCTGCCATGGTATTACCACATATGAGTGTCTGTTGTGCAATGATAGCCAGTGAAGTGAGGGAGCACCACTACCCAAAGTGCAATGGGGATTGATGTGCATTGAGGCACTCTCTGCTGTGCATCAAGACACCAGCTTGGAAATGCTGGTGCAGAACAGGAGCAACCAATGCACACCGGAAGTGCACAATGTGTATCACAAATACCTAATGCATATCAGAAGTGCCTGATGCTCATATGCTCAAGAAGATGCGTATTGGAGTCCTCTTACCAGTGTCTAGATATGCATCTTTAGAACTCACTAAAAAGATTTTATTGCATTTCTGCAACATAGCTACAGATTCATAAAGTTGCAAAACATCAACCATCATGTATAACTTCAGACTTTATAGGTTTTTGAAAAAAATGCAAAAGATCAACATTAAAATGAAATTAAACTATCAATGGTATTTGGAAACCATCTAAAACATGCAATCAAATATTATAAGACACAGCTTAAGAAAACAGTACAGTATGCATGCACCCCAAAGCCAAGCCTGAACATATTCTCAACTAGCTAATATTAACATCTTTTTCCATGGACGTGGACATTTTAAATAGAGTTTTAGTTCTATCTGTGCACAGGGAGGTGACATATAATTGCCACTCAAAACTCAGGCAGGACAAGAATGACAAAACATACTTAACAATAATTCGCATGCCCTTCTTCTTGTAAATTAACCAAAGGACTGTAGAAGCTCATGAATGGGCAGATGTTGTTCTCTGAGAACTCATGAGCTACAAGTTTATTGTAGTCCACACTGACCCAAAAGGCCAGTCTCCTCCACCTGAGTGCCCTTCGAATGTGCTGGACCATAACTCCCTTCAGCTGGCTGAATGGAGATGGTGAAGTTGTAGTGTATCACATCTGGAGGGCAAAACCAGGTTGGGAGATGCTGCAATAAACAAAATTAACTAGTCTTCCACCAGCAATATAGACAATCCCTTTGTAGTAAATCAGATTGCAATCTACTGGCAAGCTTTCAGCCCTGGTGTTCCTCAGAAGTATTTCAAACATTGTTTGATAGGAAGATGAGTGATGAAAAGCCACTTTTTCTGAATCATAGCAAAGAGCTCAGCAGTGGCTTTTCCATATCTCAGGCTTTCTGAGTCCTGAGGTAACTCAGCCACTACTACTGATGTCCCTCTGCAACGCGGAGCCATAGTGGGATATTGTACACAATAGGAATCCCAGAGCCCCACAAGAACTGAAAGCCAGTACACCAAGAACCTCCTGCAATGCAACAGATGTGCCAGATGTGCAACAGTTTCTCAGCACTCCTGTCAATATGGAAATTGTACCCCAAGGGTGAGAAATCTCAGAACTATTGATCTCATGGATAGAATGTTGGCTAAAGTTTCATCAGCTAGCTGGGAAGCCCTTCATAAATGGCAGTCTCTCAGTGCTACTTTAGCCATTCCAGAGATGTATGAGCAGAAAATGCATGAATGATACACTTATTTTCTATTTATGCTAAAGGAGGAATATGTTCATGTTCATCTCCTTGAGAAAAATTATGTCTATGAATTAAATTGTCCCCGCATCAGGAGTCCAACATAGAAAATACAAATGGAGTTTGGAAATAATTTGTTAAAAATAATTTGTTGCCCTCCCATTCATTAAATGTTTTAACAATGATTTTGATCATCATCATTTAAATAGTAGAACAATATTAATGGGTTGACCAATGAAATTACTGTATTGTTATTATGTGTCATCAAGTTGGCTTTGACTGTTAACACTCTCAAACATCTTATCATTTGTTGTTATTTGCTTCACGTTAACATTGACTTTTGCTGACCCTATCAATGAAAGACTTCCAAGAACCCTCGTATCAACAACCCTGTTCAGATCTTGCAAACTCAGAAGTGTGGCTACCTTGATTGACTCAACCCACCTGTAATGTGATGTCTTCCTCTTTTCCTACTGCTTTCAACCTTGCCAAGCACTGTCATCTTTGCCAGTGAATTATGTCCTCTCATGATATCTTCAAATTAAGGTAACCTCATGTGAGTCATTTTGGCTTCTAGTGAGAGTTCAGACTTGATTTGTTGTCAGATGTATTTATTTTTGGCAGTCCATGGGATCTGCAGAAACATATTTCAAATCAAGGACATTATTTTAATTCCTTTCAGGATGAAAATTGTATGGGGGGGATGGAAATTTGAGGATATATTTAGTAATGTTATGGTCTCTTTAAAATTTAAAACTAATGTGTTACCAACACATTATTAACTATTAATGTGATGAATTCATTAATGAAATAGTTTTGATACTAAGCTCTAGAAATGTTTGAGAACAGGTGTGTGGGCCAACGAAATCCTAAATTATATCTAATGAGACCAAAAACCCCAGTTATGAGATGTATCAAAAACATTATTTTTGTTTAATCAATGTTGGATTGACTTGGATGACTTGCTTCCAAACCCAGCGGGGGGGGAGGCGACTAGGCTCTGTGAGCTTAGGGATGGTCCAAGTTTATTTATTCCTTAAAAAGCCCAATGTGTTTCAGCTTGGTTATAAATTAATCAGCCTCCTCCAGGGGCTATATTTGCTTCCAAACTCAGTTATTCAAAATTTCCGTCAGAATGGTATATATAAGTGAAATCATCTCTACAAGAAGAAAAGCTTTATGAAACTTAATTCCTGTTTCTGGTACATAACAGAATCCAGTTGTCTACTACTAGTAGCCTCTATTCAGCTTTGAGAAGGAACAATAACCCAATGGTAAGGCACATTTTTGCACGTAGAAAGCCTTTGGTGCCATATTTGGCATCTCCAGTTACAAAAAAATACTAAATCAGGGAACAGTTGATGGTAAAGGCATATGCCAAATAGTCATTGCCAGATAATACAATAGACGGACAATCTGTCCTGAAATAAGGCAGCTCCACAGTTCTTAATTTTCTCCAACATAGCCTGGATGCAGGATATGTGCTCTGGGCACCATCACTACTGTTAACCACTGGATAACCCCCATCTCCTTAGTTCCTGGCCCATATAAGAGATAGTGCATGAAACATAAATGGCTCTCTGTGAGTAGGGTTAGCTGAGCCAATTAATGCTGTCTTCTGGAAATGAGCTTTGAGGTTATTTCAATTAAACCTGCTATCAGGAAAGATCTGATGTAACACGTATTCTGAAGAATTTTTTAAGAGGTTGTCCTCTTTACTGCTCCTTGGAGGAAAACTAAATGCTGTGTTGAATTTTATCATCCCATCTTGGTTATTGCAACCTCATGCTCACTAACATTGCTCTTGCCCTCTTTTCATCTATCCCAGTTCTAACTCTATGCATGTGACAACTCAAAGCAGAAATGGGGGCAGGCAAGTCACTCACACTTTTAACTTCTTTGCGCACATTACTCTTGTCCATAGAGGGAATTCACACATCTTGCCTTCAAGGATTTCCACACACACCCCAGGAATGTGTGAAGTTTGCATTCCCCTATGAGAGACATGTGAATTTTTGTTTTGGACAATACAACATGGTGGCAAAAAGAGGAAGCACATGTCATTTCCACATCTGCTTTCCTAACACATGCAATCCACTCTCTCACACCTCCCCAGCCATTGCTTATTTATGGAATGCTCCTGTCCACAAATATGTGTTTCATCTAGGCTCTATTTCTCTTCAAAAAAAGGTCTCAAGATATCTCTTTTTCCTCTGTTTTTTTTTAACTTTCTTTGCCTACTGAATTCCAGAAGTGGGTAAGTCAGTCTGTTTCCAGCCCAAAGTACTTATACATGTGGTGACCAACTGATCTCTTTATTTATCTGTGCACTGATCTTCATTTTTTTAAAAAAAATATACATGAAAATTTACAATTAAGTACTCTTTAAATGTATATGTTCAAACATATTATTTCTCCAAATGCATATTTCTAAGCATATTTTCTCTCAAGAATGCATGTCTAAATGTATTTTCCTTCAAAAGATATGTATGTTTAAACCTCTTTTAATGTGTTCAAACTGCCAAGTACTTCATTGCATCATTCAGAGAAGTGCAAAATCTAGTGGATAGTTAAATTTAGATCTTCTCTTTATTCAGGAAGTGCAGATAACATCAGTTCATATCAGACTTCACAAAGATCAAGCATCCCTAATGAATACCTCATCTTCTAATTTATATACACACACACACTTCCCCCCTTCTTTTTCCTTCTGTATGCACAGGACTGTGTTTGTGTACATTTCAGGTTGCAAGACTGTGAGCAGGATCAACTGATTTGAACATTTTTCTACAGCAGGGGTGGGGAAAGTGTGGGCCACAGGCTACACGCGAGGCCCAAAAACTTTTTTTTTATGGTCACCACAGGCTCCACATCCCCATTTTAAAAAACATTGACTGAGATTCTGTATCATCATTGTAATTACCTCAAAATATCTACATTCCCCCCACCTACAGTCATAGACCAGCAGCATCCTGAATGAAGTATTTTTTGAGGCACTGTGGGAATTGATGTCCACAGTATGCTCCCCATAACTAGGACCACACTGAAAATGTCATTTCCCAGCCTCCAGTGTCTCAGAAATGCTTCAGTTAGAGCACTGCCAGGATGTGAAGGCAGGTTTTGGAGTTATTTTTAGCTCTTCATGATGGTAAATGTATATCCTCAGCAGTTACGATATTGTAGGTCTCATTTACAACATTGTAACTCCTGAATGGGATGCCAACCACTATTTTTCAAATCAAAATGGCCTTAGTATCTCTCAGGGACACACAGAGGGGACAATAAGGCTATGTTTTTTTTACCTCCTGTGCACTTTTAAGCATGAGATGGTGTTTCAGAACCAGAAGGAGCTTCTGGTTTCTTCCTGCTTTGGAAAAAGATCTCTCCTGAACCTCAAAAAGCCCTAAAATATGGTAAAACTTTCTTAATATCTCCTAGAGCAGTGGTTCTCAACCTGTGGGTCCCCAGATGTTCATGAACTTCAGCTCCCAGAAGCCCCAGCCACTATGGTCAATGCTCAGGGCATCTCGAAGCTGAAGTGTTTGGGTTGACATTTTGTATTTTAAAATGAAATCATGGGGGTATGAGGGGATATAGCTCACTGAGATTCAGTGAGGGGCATGTATTGTCTGTTTCAGCTATATAGTATCAATTTCATTATCATTGAGCTGGTTTTGCTGGTGACGATTATGAAAGATTTAAGAATATCTGCTTCCAGAACAAATGGCTTCTATGCCACTAAACTGTGGGAGGGTTTAATGCTTGTTAAATCTGACCCAATCGAGGTGAGAAGAGTGCTCCTCTCGCTTTTATTCATTTCTAGCCATTGTGATAATGAGCTGCTTTTGATAATGGAGTGGGCCCAGACCACATTAGGTGTGCTTATTTCCTGTTGAAATCAATGAGATAGAGGCCATGCAAAGGAGATGCATTGCTCTTTGATCTGCCACTGGTTTATGTATAGCGGCAGTCTTTTAACGGCAGTGGGGGAAACCACATCTACCAACAACTATTTACTTGTATTACATTGCAGTATTTATAGACCACTGCCTCTTCAGAACAGCCCCCAAGACCTTTTCCAGCAAAAAGAAATCTAAGCAATGCACAATGAAAACAAATCTGAAAAATCAAATATAGGCCATTTCTGCACAATGGGGCTGTCTTGCTATGGAGATACACTGGCAGCAGTCTATGAGTCATGCTTTTGCCCAATGTCATTGCACTCCCACAGCCAGCATGTCCCCAACTGGCATGATTGCAGGATATTTGCTTGATGGAAAAAATCCATTAAGTGTCATCACACACTTTCTTCCCCTGCACAGCATAAGAAAGAGGCCAGCTGCACCGAGGAAGGAAGGTACATGTCACTCACACTCCCTTCTGGAGGCAGTCGGTCGCGCGCACAGGGGAGCATCAGGGACACACTCCCATTCTCACAAAGGTGTTGCTGGAATCATGATGGGACAATGTGGGACAGTGTCATTGTGTGGAAATGGTGATGGAGTCATAGAATCATACAGCTGGAAAGCGCTTCATGGACCATGAGATCTGACCCCCTGTTCAATGTAGGATCTCCAGCTAAGGCATCCCCAGAAGATAGTTGTTTCAGTCTTTTTATGAAGACACCCAGAGAAGGAGATCCCACCATCTCTCTGTACACAGTTGGTTCCATTGCTGAACCATTCTTACTGTCAAGAGGTTCCTTCTAATGTTCAATCAAAATTTCCCCTCCTGTAATTTAAAACCAGTAGATTTGATCTTTTCTTTTGGGGCAGCAGAGAATAGACCTATACCCTTTTCTCTGTGACAGCCCTTATGGTATTTAAACAGTTCAATCACATCACTTCTCATTCTTCTCCTCACCAAGCTGAACATGTCTAGTTCCTCCAGCCTTTCCTCATGTGTTTTCTTCTCCATACTTCTTATCATCCTCTCTGTCTTTCTTTGAACCTGTCCCCAACAGGGTCTTGTGGGTTCATAAATACTAACAGATGGACTACATAAGCTTTCTGAGACAAGAAACCACTTTGTTACATACACTCAATGAAATGGAATCCAGTTCACAAACCTTACAACTGTAATGGATCTTTTCATCTTTGAGATGCAGCAAGATACTTTTCTTGGTATTGGCTGCTACAGAGTGACATGGCCTTACCTAAGGAAGTTGCTTCAAATGAAAACAATTGGAATCTAATTAGAGTTCTGAAAAACAGTGTGCAATAAATAAAATAAAATAAAATAAAATAAAATAAAATAAAATAAAATAAAATAAAATAAAATAAATGGCCATAATCAGTAGCGTAGTTGAATTTTCATTTGAAATAATAATATATCCACTTTCCTGGGACTCCAAAGTAATGAGTGATCATCAAAAAGATAAAACAAAATAAATTTAAATAATCATAAAATACATATATTAATGAACAAAAGCTAGGCAAGGAACAAAAGAAAATCAACTAGGTACATCATTAAAAGAGGTGAGGCAGCAGCTAGTGGGCTTGTAAATCTTTCCACATTTCATTCTCACATACAAAAGATTACAAACATTCTCTCCCTGTTAGGAGAGATTACAAGAGTTTTTTGTGCATGTTTGATAATTTTTCTCATTTGGGAACTTTTTTGTGAAAAGTTCATTTCCACCAGAAGGAGGAGGAGGAGGAGGGAGGGAGGGAGGGAGGGAGGAAAGAAAGGAAGAAAGAAAGAAAGAAAGAAAGAAAGAAAGAAAGAAAGAAAGAAAGAAAGAAAGAAAGAAAGAAGCTTTTTTCAGATCAAAAACAACCCCTTTTTTGAAAAAGAACTTGTATACTTGCACAAATACTGTTATCCACCCCTCCAAAAAAATTGTTTTCATAAAAACAATAGCCTAGATCCTGCAGCAGGGGATGTAAGATATGAGTTCACCCATGGAGAATTTCAGCGTGTCTCTCTTCCAGCAAGTTGCACCAGCTTCCCGCACCACAGTAATTTAGTGACCAGTTCATAGTGTCAGAGTGTAAAACACTGGAAAGGCATCTGGCTGTGTACTTGTCACCAAACAAACAATGACAATGTCATCATCCAGGACATCCAGAAGAAGGCCCAGAAGATGAATTTGTTATTCTGTGTCTATTTATGGGAACAGAGCCAAATGCTTTTTTCTGACACATACCCACAAACACGCGCGCGCGCGCACATGCACACACAACATTGGCTACAGCATGCCCATGGAACATGGAGCCCAGGAAGAAAACAAGTCCTGCTGGGGTTTGGTTATAGTGTGAGCAACGTTCTGAATTTCTCCATCTGTAATAACCAAAAAATTCAATAAAGAGGCAGAACCTTCCATTACACTTGCCCCTGTTGCTGCCAGCCAAAATTTTGCACAAAAAAAGTTGTTTGTTACAAAATAAACTTTTCTGTGCAAAACATTGTTTTTTGTAGGAAAAAAAAGTTGTTTGAGTAAATGAAGTTGTGGATTTTTGTTGCTATCATTGTTTGATCTTAGAGCAAGCTGTCTTAAGAGTGCTCAAGCCTGAACTTTTCCTAGAAGCTGAGATGACCAAATTGATGCTGTTGCACTTTAGATATATCATTACACAATATGACTCTTTGGAAAAGATAATAATTGTCAAGTGTGAAATAGGGAAATGGGAAGAGGGAGACTGTGCTATAAGTGCATTGATTCAATCAAGGAGGTCTCAGACCTGCAAGACTTGAGCAGGGGTGTTGATGATCAGGGGTCCTGAAGGTCTCCCATTTATAAGGTCTTTGTAAGTCAATGTCAATTTGATGGCAAAGCACAGCAACAACAATATCTCTTGATGTATTTGCAAGATGTATTGGCCTTCACAGAAGCCAGAAAAATGCATTGTCTGTCTTAGGACTGTCCTTTCCCCACTCCTAATCTAAATGTTGATGCTACAGTGCATAAGGCATGTTTTCACATACCTATGAAAATAAGAGAGTTTGTATTGGCCAAGTTTTCATTGGAAAGGAGTTCCAAAAGAAGAAGGGTCACTGTAGAAAAGGCCCTGCTCTTTGACAAGAACAGCTTGAGAAGGGTTTCCCTAGCAAATCTTAAGATGTTTGATGAAGGGGAATCTGAAATAAATCAATCCAGAGAGAACTGTATGTCTAATTTGCTTCGTCTCTTCCAGGCAAAAATATTTTTACAGGATTTTATGTTATTGCTATAATACTTTGACCTCTCAAGGTAATGAATGGAAGAAAAAAATGTGCATATTTATTCATTAAGTGAACATGAAATATTCCGTTTGGATTGTGACAGGCAGTAGCCTCCATTATGTACCATACTTTAAATATATGCCTGATTGTCAGGTTTCTGTTAAAAGAAGAGGCGGGTTACACATGGAAATCTGATTGACAAGTCCACCAAAGGCTCATTAATTAATGTGGTGGCAGCAGTCAAGGAAGTGCTGGCAGGCAGCCAGACAGACTTTTTGTCTGTTTGCTTTTGGTACAGGTGTGAAGCGATTAACAATAGATTTCAGATAGGGTTGGGTGTTCCTTTCAATCTTCTAAAGGGCGTTCAGCCAGGAGATAAACAAAAATCAAACACTTAATCACAAACCATGAGAGATCAGCCAAAATTAGTCAAAAAGCATTTTTCTCAGAAATTATCTCATATATGTGTGTGTGTCTGTGTGTGTGTGTGTGTGTGTTTCTTATCTCTACCCCCATCCTTCAAAACAAGAAGGCCACTTTGAAGAATTTCCTCTGAATCTTCATTGCTATTTTCTTTGGTCCTTCTCTTCCCCTCAGGATATTGTGAAGAATGAAAAATGGTAGGCTGGCTACCAGCATTTCTGCTGTTGCTGACATGGTAGCTGTGAGGTAGGAAGAGACGGAGGGCAACAGCAGTGATGACACCATAGGGAAGAAAAGAGGCAATGATACTGCCCCTGCTAACGGGGAATCTTCTCTCTTGGAAGTTGTCGAACTTCTCTTTCTCTTGGAGAAATTCTGTGGAAATACCTCTCCAATTGCTCTGTCTCCGAACAGGGTGAAGAACTGTGAGAGTTTATTTGTACAGTAAGGCTGAAAGACTATTCAGAAGTATTTGGAAAATGGTCCTATTTTGTGGAAAAATCACATATGGGGGTTTCCTTTGAACAGAAAATAGCATTTTCTGAAGAAGAAACAACGCTTTCTGTGCAGAAGTTATTTCTACACAGTATCATTTTCCATGTAGGACATTCTGTTATTTGTGCAAATAAAAACCACATGTAAATTTTTGCACAGAGTGACTCCCAAACTAAGGATAGTCTTTGAAAACTGCACAGATTTTGAAAACTTTCTCACATTAGGAAGAAAATTGCTAAAGTTACTCATGGCTTCCTTTGGGAATGAAATATGTGAAGAGTAGTACATAAGTTGATAAAGCACCTAACCTCTTAGTACCTCTGGTCCTTGATCTGAGTAAGAAGAGTATCTCAATTTGCCACTGTGAGATATAGCATTCTGTTGTTTGGACAACAGACCTTTGATACCCCTCATTCCCAGAATGGGAATCAGGATAATGCTCTGGCAAAGATGATATCTATAACTGTAAACTGGGAATACCCTAGTTCCTCAGCAAGGAATAAGAATTCAACCACCAGACAACAGAACTGAGGCCCTTGCTACCTTAAACAAAATGTACTGCAAATTCCTTATGAGGCACTGCCCTTCCCTATAGAATTTCAGAGAGAAAGATGGGTCCCCAAGAGACAATTTCCACAGTCTCTCGCACAACTGCAGTGGGCAATTGTGTGAGGTTGAATTTTCACCGCCATGGGCCATATTCATATACTCAACACAATGAAAATAATATCACATCCAGATATAATTTGAGGATGATTTTCAACCAAAGAGGTGGGGTTTTGGGGTGTGGGGGATGGCAAACCACTGGATTTATGCACTGTTTGCAGCATTTGGGTATGAGTTTCAGACAAAAAGAATAATCCAAAAATGTCACAAATATACTGGAGGTGCTCAGGGACCGATGGGATACTTTTGGGAGCCACAAAATGGGGTTTGAGAGCTGCCTGTGTTCTCAGTAGATTAATTATGGCCATTTTCACACAGGGATATAGCCTGCATTGGGACGACCTCACCAGGAGGTCGTCTACACTGCGGGGTGCACTTGAAAAGTTTGAAAAGGTGAGGTTCTACACCTCAAAGCGGCCTCGAGCGGCCGCGGGGGTGGTGCCGCATGTTCTATAAAGACCACCTTTCAAGTGGTCTTTTTAAAACAAGAGCTTGCTAGCCCGTCGCAGCGCCCCGTGAAGAACTGCAGGGGCACGCAAGCGCATCCCTGCAGAGCTGCCCGGGGACGGGCTTCCAGCTGGGGCGCTGCCCCGATTGGCGGAGCACCGCCGGACACCTCAGGACGCCAGCGGCGTGTAGAGCAGCAAACGCGCGCTGCTCCCCGTGGGGACGGAGCCACCTGGATTAAGGTAAGCTCCATCCCCGCGTGCGCCTCCCTGTTCCACCATGTTTCGGGCCCCCCCGTGTGGAAAGGGCCTGTATCAAAATACACAGATTGAAAGAAAACACACATTGAAATACATATTAAAATATATATTCTGACATACATGAAAGATATCATTTTCTTTAAAAAGCTGCAGACTGGAATGGGAAAAAATTATGTACAAAAACTCATGTCCAGAAATATGTACATCTCTTTTCTTCCACTCTTTTGGTATTTCAGCTTTAAATACTCCAAAATCATTGGCTGCAATTCTACTCCAACTTTCTTTTCTCTTCTGCTTAGTGTTCTCCTTGTACCTTGAGATGTGAGTTCAGTGATGTGGAGATATTGTGTCTTAAGGAAAGATAACACTAATGAATTCGATGTCAACCTTTTCAGCCATGTGAGAGAAAAAGATTTTCAGTCATTTTAAGCTGGGTTCCTCCGGTACTTGGGGTCATTTTTCTGCTCTTTGAGGGTTAGAACCACTGCCTTGCCCTTACAGGAAGGCACAAAAGTGAAATTAAACCTCAAAATGCCATTTATCTGATCCCCAATTAAAACATAATCTTTTTAGAGCTGTCAATAGCTACTAACTGGAATCAATAGAAGGAAAGATTATGATTGATAGTTCCCCAGTGATTCTCAGTCAGAAAGGAAATAAATTGCTGTTGTCAGGTCAGCAACAAGAAAGAAGAGAGGAACCTACACAAGACCAGGCTGCCTGATGAGAGAACCAACTCTCATACATCCTATGATCATTCTGGAATGTGTATTTTATCTAAGAAAGCAGAAGAGAACTACCATAAAATGTCAGGGGCTTGCTTAATGCTATTACAGTACGGCTGTAATATGACTGTATACTCACAGGACCCATTGCATTTAATGGGGCTTCCTTCCAAGTAAGTATATATAAGATTGCAACCTGGCAGTGTACAAGAAGGGTCTTTAGTTGGCGGGGGGGATTTTTCAAATAAGGTTTTCTCTCCTACTCTTCTCTCTCTGATCTTCCTATATATGCTGAAGTTACTGAGCTAGTCTTCTAAGAGTGGAGGACTTAGTTCCTTTTTTATTTGCATTTAAGAAATATAAGCTTATGCTCATTTAAGCAGATCCTGGATATTCTTCATCTTCGCTTCAGGAGTTAAAGTTTTAACTATCTAAATCTAATGTTTGACATACACGCAAGTATGTAAGCTTAGGGTAATAGGACTAAACTACTCTTATTTGCCCTGACCTACATTATGATCTCATATTTCTAGGCCAGCTTAAGAAGTTCATGCTGAAATTCAATTTCCCGGCATGTGGAGGGAACAGGAGCAATTTCGAGCATAATCTTCCTCTTTTCTTTTTCAGTTTTCCAAATGTTCCAGCTTGTCTAGAGTGTCAGGGAAAGTCATTTGTCAAAAAAAAAAGGGGGGGATATAAACCAAACCAACTTTGTTGACTTGGTAGTGGCATGTAAAGCACCCACAAAGCACAAAAATAAGGGAGAGAGGTACTGTGGCAGGAGTTGGGACAGGGACATGGCTGAACAGATGTGGCTTGAGGTTTCCATGTTAGTGGAGTGGTGAATCCACGCTGGATTTTGGATAGCTTTAAGGGAGCTATCCAAGATTATAGAAGAAAAACATAGAATCATAAAGTCAGAAGAGACCACAGGGGCCGTAGAATCCAAAACCCTGTCATACAGAAATACACAGTCAGAGCATTCCTGGAAGATGGCTGTCCAATCTCTGTTTAAAATCCTCCAAAGGCAGTGTGTTCCACTGGCAAATTGCTCTTACTGTCAGGAAGTTCTTCCTAATGTTTAGATGGAATCTCTTTGCCTGAAGTTTAAAGCCATTGCTCCATGTCCTAGTCTCTGGAGCAGCAGAAAACAAGCTTGCTCCATCTGCCTTATGACATCCCTTCAACTATTTAAACATAGACCCCTTCCGCACGAGGTGAGTGAATCGCTCCATGCCGTTCCTTACCCATTTTTCTGGCCTTGAAGCAACACGGACTTTCCCTTAAGCCCTTCCGCAGGGCTCCTCTGTTCGTTCCAGGGTGATTCAGAGCAGTGTGAGGTCTTTAGATCTGCACTGGTGAGGCTAAAATGGCAGCTTCCAGTTGTTTGTGGGTCCAGACCAGCCGCTGAAGCTGGCCACGCCCACAGCCCGCTCTTCGCTGATCGCAGGCTCGCATTGCTGCGAATCTGCGCATCTGCACAACTGAGCAGGAACAAAATGGCGCGCTCCAGAAAATTGAAAGACCATTTTTTTCCTGTCTTCACTTAGTGCACTGGAGGACCACTTGGGGGCATTTTGGATCAGACTTAGGTGCAGAACTAAGGTAAATAGTCTGACCCTAGTCTGATCCAAGGTGCGGACGACCTCCGTGACAGGACGCCTTGGTCTGTCTTAACTTCCTCGTGCAGAAAGGGCCATAGCTATCATGTCGCCTCTAAACCTTTTCTTCTCCTTTCTAAATGCACCCAGCTCCCTAAGCTGCTCCACATAGGGCGTGTTTTCCAGGCCTTTTACTGTTCTGGTTGCCTCTGGACATGTTCAAGCTTGTCAATATCTTTCCTGAACTGTGGTGCCCAGAATTGGACACAGTATTCCCGGGGCAGGAGAGAGGTCTGACCAAAGCAGAATGGAGTGGTACTATAACTTCCCTTGACTTAGACACTGTACTCCTGTTAATGCAGCCTAGAATTATATTAGGTTTTTTTAGTTGCCACATCACACTGCTGGCTCATGTTCAGCTTCTGGTCTATTAAGACTCCTAGATCTCTTTCATATGTAATGTGGTCAAGCCAGGTGTCACTCATATCTGTACATTTCATTTTTTTGTGCCCAAATGTAACACCTTAAAATTCTCCCTTTGAAATTCATTTGAAATTCATTTTGTTAGTTTTAGCCTACGTCTCTAAGCCGTTAAGGTGATTTTCAATTCTGAACGCAGATGCTAAACAGTTAGTGGGTAGAATCCAGCATCTTAGATAACATCTTCAAAGCCTGGATTAATTACCTCACTGACATAGGAGTTACCAGCCTCCACTGGAGCTGGTTATGAGACTAAGGGTTAATTTCAAGAGTTATGGACCCTCTCCTCACTCATGCAAGATGCTTGCTTGCTTGCTTATTGATCGATCTATTTATTTCACATCCCCTTTTTCTCCCATATAGGCCTCAAAGTGGATTTGGGTCTGGAGCTTTCTGGTTGAGCATTCGAAGGAACACTCCCTAAAATGTGAATCCTACAATTCCATAGGGTGTTGCCATGACAGTTAAAGCAGAATTTGTTGTTGAGTGCCTTTAAGTAGTTTCTGACTTATGGTGACCCTAAGGCAAACCTATCTCAGGGTTTTCTGGGGCTGAGAGTGTGTGACGCTCCCAAGGTCATCCAGTGCAGGACACAAACCCTGGTTCTAGGGTCCTAGTCCAGTGCTCAAACCACTATACTATGCTGTCTCTCTAAAGCAGAATGGTAGTGTTATGATTGTGGAGTCCTGATGATTTCAAATTGTCTTTCCTTTGCATCACTCCATCTTCAAAAATTATAGAAAGTGGCTCCGAAGGCAGGCAAAAGTTAGTCACCTTGTTTAACATAAGCTACACAGAAATAATTGAAAACTGTTATTCTCTCATAATCAAACACCTGTTGAGATTTTCCTCCTCTGTGAATGGGAGCACTGCAGAGGCAAAACATTTTAGAAACCAAAACCGCACTAGGTCAAAAGTTAAGTAAGTTCAATCCATCCCTGCTATTTTGCGTTTTAAAGCAGACTTTTGTCAAGGCAGCCTTTCTCTTATTATTACTTCTTGAATGATAAGCACTGGGATTGACCTTCAAAAGAGATTTAAATGGGTCTTATCCGAAAAACAGTCTGCGAACATCTATAAACTAATACGCTGCCTTTTTACACCTTCCTGTCTGAGGTGTAAAAGAAAAAAAAGGCAGCACATCAAAGTCAGCAAGGAACTTACAATAATGGATTTCAAAGTCAAAAAATCTAATGCAAATCTCACTGTTTGCTTACAGACGCTTTGAAGTCCCGACAGATTAAGTTTAGAAGTATTTTCATAGATGGTATCTATGTAATCTAACTTAGATGATTTCAGGAACAGAGTTGATGTTTCCAAAAGATACTTCATCTGTGCAACACCAGCCCCGCCAATATGAAATGCATCTTTCTTATTTATTTATTTGTTTGTTTGTTTGTTTATTTATTTATTTATCTATCTATTGCATTTGCTGTTTAATTTTATTTTTTTAAAAAGCAAAAAAGGTGCCATGCAAATTTATAGCACAACACTAAGGGGTTATAAATAATATTCTGCCTCTGTGAAAAGGTCTTTATCTCTGTAGGGGGAAAAATGGCAGATGTGCAGGATAAAGGAGCTCCATCTCTGTTAAGCTTATATAAGGTAATTGACTTTGTTAAAGGACATTTAGGTGTTGTTTGATTTACATCTAGTGTCGGCTTAATGCATCAACCACGTTAAGGTTCCACTTGTTTAAATATTTCATTTTAAAAGGTGCAGTAAGCTCATAACTTCATCAGCATCCACCCTTCCCTGACTGAAATGGATTCTCCAGTTTAATCTATTACACCCATGACTTGAAGTAAATGAAGTCGTCACCTCTTTTCTTTGACAAAGGAACGGAAGCTGTCATATTGCTTACTCCCATCAAAGTTATACAGAGGACTGGGCAAAACTCCCAACATCGCTCCATGTGTGTATTTTCTTTTTCATTTTCTTTAAAAGGAAGAAATGTGTTAGAAACAAGAATTAAAAATACACAGGTGAAAGGGTAACTTGGAGTGTTTGAAACGTTCTTGTTTCTTGCATTTTTCTCTTCTTATCAGCATTCCACTTTTAAGGGGAAAAAAGTGTTTGTTTTCATTCTGCACGCAATCTGATTTAAGTTTATTTCTCAAAAGTAGCTCATCAAGGCTGTCTGTGGATTTCTTAGATATTGAGCAAAGGCAGAGTTTGGAAGGGTTACTTTTTTGGATTAGAGTTCCCAGAATCCCGAAGCCAATCTGAGTGCAAGTAGGGGATGGTTGAGAAGCACTTCTCTATGTGACTTTAGGCAAATGTGCAATGATGAAGCTCCTAGGCTCCTCTAGGATTTCTTAAGGGTCCTCTGAAATTTCAAGAGAATGATGTCATTGTTTGTCTAGCTATAATTATCTGGCCAGATGCTTTTCAGCTGTTTCTCACTCCCCATCAGCCACTAAAAGGCCCTGTTGGTATGGGGGAAAACAACAGGAGGAAGAGGAAATCTTGTAGAGGGTAGCGGGGGGAGTCCATTGGGTATCCTGATGCCTCCTGACAACATGTGTCCTGATGCAGTTTGTTGGAGTGAAGTGGGTTCCCTATATTAAAACATTTTTTTAATGTACCACAGCTTTCACAGTGCTGAGCCCATATCTGCACTACACTGTTTTAATGCTATCGTTCCAACATCCTGTGGAATTGTGGGGTTTGTAGTTCACTGAGGCCAAAGAGCTCTCTGGCTGAGCATTCTAAATGCCCCTCTCTAAACTGCAAACCCCAGGATTCCATAGGATTTTGACAGTGGAATAATAGCACTATAACGGTATAGTGCGGAAATGGCCATAGTCTTTGAACATAGAGAGCGAACAAGGTTATAAAGCCACATCCTATTTCCATTTTTGGCTCAATGTCAAAGGGAGGCCTTCATACTATCTGAACTCCCCCTCCTCCATTTTAATTTAGAATTAACTTGTTCTGCTTCAGCTTTCACTCTGAATGATGCCAGATATTTTGTTCTTTCTAGTATTGTACTGCAGAGCGTACTACAAGAAGCCAATAAGAAGTTGACTGGTTGCTTAAGTAATGCAGGAATGCTTTCTTTTCTTCCCACATGGTACAGAACACAGGCCTTTTCCGCACTACACTCTTATAGCGGGATGATTCCACATTCAACATCCTATGGAATCCTGGGGTTTGCAGTTTCGGGAGGGGCCGGCTGAAACTGCAAACCCCAGGATTCCATAGGATGTTGAAAGTGGAATCATCACGCTATAAGAGTGTAGTGTGGAAAAGGCCACAGAATTCTAGGGAGCTAAGAAAGAATCTTTTCCTTTTTCTGACACTGTGCAACTTTCAACTCTGAAAAGAAAAAAAATTGTCCACAGTATATCCTCCAGTTGTCTTGGCTTGGCAATGACTGTGCCAATTAATCCTCTGTTGTCCCATCTTTTCAGAGGCCCTTTCCACACTGTGGCCCCATCCCAGCATGGGGATGCGTTGAAGTCAGTCTGTGACACACGCTACCACACAGCATCGTCGGAGTCCTGCTCCTATCACGTCCCCAACCATTGCAATGGTACGTTATACTATTACTGGAAAAAATCCAGTAAAAGGCCTCATTTGCATGGCAATCGCATCAGCTGGGGTTGTGCAGAAAGGATGGCAATCCTATCAAAGTGCTTCCTTCTTCAGCGCAGCACCAGAAGAGGCCACTGCACTGCAGATGGAAGGAGCTTGTCCCAAGAGCTACCATCCTCCAGCTGCCAGGCAGGTGCAGAGGGGAGCATTGAGGACATGATCCCATCCCAACAATGGCAGTGCTGGGATGATGCTGGGACGATGCTGGAAGATAGAAAGGTATGGAAAGAGTCAGCTGCTTTTAAAATGTTCCAGTTTCTTGTTCCTGTTCCTGTTTTCCACATTAGTTTTCCGCTTATATCAGTTGGTGCAAACTGAGTTCAAAATCCAAAACAGCTTGCATTCAATGAACTCAGGAGGGGAAAGACAAGAGGAAGGGGGCAGAATCTTGTCCTTCCCAGTAGGCTCAGACAAAAGCAAAGTACAGCAGCCTCTCCTTGCTTAGATGTTCTTCCTTACTAATAACTTTGGTCAACTTGGCCATACTCTGACATTGTTTGGCTACAAGAGCCCCAGTTTTGGAGGTATGCTGTAGTTACAACTGCTCCATGTCATAGGAAAATTTCAAAAAAAAAAAGATAAACGTGTGGAGGCACTGGGGACATTCAACATTGTGTAACTTTCCTGGATTTTCTACTGGTTGATACTTCAGTTCAGCTCAAATAATATTTCAGTTCTTTATTATTCTTTGATTAATATGTATAAATAACAGTGGTATAGGTTCTAGCAATTGACCATCTCTGCAGAAAGAATATGGAATATTCTTGATAGGCTGTGCTTTGGTATATATAGCAAAATATTTTTTGTTTTAGTATCTGTGTGATTAATAAATTCCTATAAATGATAAATAAGCCCCATCAGGGCTTTCAATTTCACTTTAACTTGTGTTTTGTTTACCCTCAATTTGCCATTAAAGAAATGTTTATGCAACAATATGAGCCAATGCATATTTATCATGGACTGCAGGTTAATGTATGATATTGAGAAACAGCAGTGAGGTGGGGCGGAACCTGACCTGACTTCTAAGTAGATGCGGGAAAAGTGTGTTTTCTGGGTTCAGTTTAGTATCTTTCCTGTGTTTGCTGGTTTGTTTTTAACTAACTTCTAAAGTCATCAGTTCCATGGCTCCCTTGTAGCTTTCTATTTTGCTTTTAGTTCATTCTCCCTCAACATTTCTTTGTCCCTTTTGTAGCTGTTTATGTTTCTGTGTCAGTGGGTGGATTCATACAGTGATTGTGCATCACATAGGCTCGAATCCTCTCACTATTGTGCCTTATAAACTCTGGTTAAGTTACCCTTACTACTCACACTTTTGTACAATTTGTACTACAAATTGCTATCCTTGTTCCCACATTCTCTGACTGATGTGATTCTTTTCATGGAGAGACTACCTAGGGGCTGTATGGAAGTGATTGAGTTAGTCCAATCTTGCCACATCCCTGCTTTTTGCATCTTGCTTCTTTTATCCCACCATGAAGTCCTAGCACCTTGAAAACATGTGGTAAGGGCAACTTTTTTGTCATCAGATATTCCATCAGCTGGAATATGAGTTATCCTCCATTATTGACCTGAACATGGATTCCATGGAGCACAATAACAGCCACACACACACATACACACAAACTTAGGGTTCACCACTTGTTGCAAAGATAGGATGTGCCCTCTTTATAGAATCATAAAATCTTAGAGCTGGAAAAAACCACAAGGGCCATCAAGTCCAACTGGAAAACACAGTCAAAGTATTCCCAACAGATGGCCATCCAGCCTCTATTTAAAATCCTCCAAAGAAGACTCTACCACACTCTGGGGCAAAGTATTCCACTGCTGACCTGTTCTTATCATCAGGAAGTTCTTCCTAATGTTTAGGTGGAATCTCTTTTGCTGTAGTCTAAAGCTGTGTTGTGCATTGATGAATCTCATTTTTTTTAATAGAAAAATAAAGGACTGCATGTGTTTGCATCTTTGTGAAGTAGAAGATGATCTGTTAGTTATGAGAGCTGAAATTATAACTTACTGTATTTACACCCCCTTTCAGCATGACAAAATTGGGGGGGACGACAGAAGGGAGGGAAAAATTTTGCAAAGGACTTGGTAGGCACATCACCATGATGTCATGCTTAGTGTGATTTTTTAAAAAACAGTATACATTTATGATACACTGAAATGCATGTAAATAAGAAACAAGAAAGCAACAACAGCTGAGTTAATCATAAACTTTCGCGTCTTTCATGAAAAGGATAAAAGTGCTGGAGACGTCAGGAATGGGTATTGCATTGTTTGGACAGGTACATGCATCATTTGAATTGCTCACAAGGAGGTGGGAATATAAAAAGGTGGGAACAATCAGCCATTATTAGCATAATATTCACCCTGTGAAAGTCTGCCCTGTGTTTGACTTTCTAAACTTGCTTTTTACCTCTTTGTCTCCTTTTTGGGTTGTGCTGTGTTAAATCAGTCTTTCTCATAAGGGAGAATGAATACTTTAATCATTTTATTCCCTGCTGTCAGAAGTCTTCAGGAACTATGCAGGTTTTAAACAGTTCCCAAGGGAGGAGAAAGTCTCTGGTAGCAAGGCAGGGGGAGATCCCCCTGGCCCACTCCTGTATGATATCAGGAGGGTGGAGGGAAGCCAGCTGATCATATGAAAGTTGTAGAATTCAAGGATACTATCCTGGCTCTCCACTCCCCTGTTAACATCAGGAGGGGGAAGTCAGATGAGGATCTGGTGGCCATAAGAAACCTCTCCTGGCTCACCCCCTCCACCTACTCTCCACACAACATCAAGGAGAGGGCAGCAAGGCAAGGATTGGGAGGCTATAGCTGGTTCTTGCCACTGTACTCTGGCTATTGTACCATAAGCCACAATGATGATCTTCCTCACTGGGCTGCCACTCCTGCTGTCCCATCACAAGGGGACAGAAAATAGGTGAGTCTGTAGGAACAGGGCTTGAGAAAGATTCTCCTCGTATGGGTTTTCATACATTCGAAAAGTCCGTTTGTCAAATCAGCTGAGTTCTCCCTGCCATGTCTTTAGGTAATTGACTTTGTTTTAGTGCCTCTGTGCTCTGCTATGTAGGTGGGGATGATGACTAGGTGAGCTGGGTGAACTTGGAAATGTTATTATAATGATTTGTAAATATGCATTGCTGCAAGGTTGGACTGTTGGCAAACTAAGTGGGAAAACGGGAGGGGAACAAAAAGCCTGGAAAATGTGTTGTTTGGGTAAACCATCAAATAGGATGATAGCATTGAAATGAAATGGCTGATATAGCACTGCAAATCCTACATTCTTTTAGTCTTGGTAACACCAGGATATGCAGTTGTTTCTTCAGTGTTCCTGAATAAAGTTTCTGAAACAGCTCAATTCTTTGAACTCAGAGCTATCCTGTAGATCCCACCCTTTCTTCTTTGTATTGCTTTGAATATTCTTTCCATCTTCTGTCTCCACTGTTTGCATTTTCTTTGGTTGCCCTTGTTCCCTTTATTTGATATGGTCTGCTGGTTAAATGGTCCATTCAGTCCAGTTTAACCTGTCAGAAAGATCAAACATGTTCAAACATTCAAACATTATTTGGATTATTTTAAAAAAAATTACTATCATGGGTGTTCAGTGACTACCATTATAGTTTCGCTAACACGAAAATACTGGAAATTGTCTTAGCCCCAACTCCCCCAAAACATGTTTTACAGTCAATAAAAAAAGCTGTTTGGGGAGGTGTCCTATACAGAAACTGGAAGACCACACACACATACCAACCAAAAGCCATGGCATAACTTCATTTCTGGTCACCCCAAATTGCAGCCAAAACAGACCACAACAGAAGAGCTCTAGAAGTGTCAAAAATTGGAGCATGCCTTCCCCTCTCTTGGATGCATCTTGTTCAAGTTCGCAACATTTGCATGCCTGTCTTCATTAAACTGCATGTCACTATCTAAGACTCTAGGTACAGCATGTCTACAGTAACTTCCCTTTGTTTGTTTTGTGTGTTTGTCCACATTCACTGTCTTTCTACATCACACAGCCTTCCTTTGTTCTCTGACTCATCTGACCTCCCCCGCCTCTCTCTCTCCCAGTCTGTCCTCCGCAAAGCATGTATAATAAGACCCCCTCCATGTGCAATGCTCCATCTTTCCTGATACTATTTAGTACCATTTCTTTTCTTGCCTTTCTTCAAGAAGATGAACCTGTGATGATTATGCACAACTATTTGTGAGTAAAAACATCTTACAAAAGACACTACATTTAATTTATTTCTCTTCTAGACCTTGGGGACAGGAGGTGGTAGAGCAGACTGGTGAACTATTCAGCTTCTGCCTTATTAATTACTCTGCTTGAGAGATCTACTACTCTCACACATATTTTCCAACAGATCTGGCTAAGAGGTTCCCTTTTTTCAGAATTTTACGGTACAGAGATTTAAAAAAAAACCTGCAGGTTTCTGATGTTGACCACTGACTGTTGACCAGGTTGACTAAGGTCCTTTTAGTAGGACATGGTCATCTCACAGTGGGGACAGGAGGATGACAGGGCCACAGTGACATCATGTGTAACCATTGTCATAGTCCCGTCCTTCTCTCGTCCCCAGGCGGTGTAATCATGCAATAAATCATTGATGGGTTTTCCCTGTCAATGACCCACAATCACACCACCATCCTGGACTTATCTGGTGTGCTGAGGGTCCAGAAGTGTAATGGCTGCACTTCCTGTCCCAGCGCAGCCTGGGAAAGTATCCAGCTACGCTGTGGCAGGAAGAGACAGGGCCATAGCACTTCCTGGATCGCAGAGGCAGCCGGTGCAGAGGTGAGGACTCCCATTGCACTCCTCTCCCAGCAGACCCACTGCTGGGATCCCCATCGGATGCCGTTGGGATAAGGTAGGGTGCAGAAAGGGCCTAAGGCTGATGATGAACACCACTGTCTAGGTCCATTTCTGCACTACACTCTTATAGCGCAATGATTCCACTTTTAACATCCTATGGAATCCTGGAGTTTGCAGTTTCAGGAGGAGCCTCTGGCTCCTCCCGAAACTGCAAACCCCAGGATTCCATAGGATGTTGAAAGTGGGATCATCACATTATAACAGTACAGTGCAGAAATGGCCTAAGAATATCTAGAAAGGTGATGGTTTGCTAATCCTGCTCTTGTGTCACAAGCACAATCCTTGAAGACTGGTGTACTAACATCAGGGGAAAAAAGTTCAGGAGATTCATAAAGTCTGAAAACATTGAGTAGCTGTTCTTAATTTCATTCTGTAGCTTTGAAAACTTTCTGTATAAACTTTATATGTCTGCTTTACTGTTTATATGCACAAAAGGAACATTAAAGTGACTTTAAAAAAAAAAGTTTTATGCATGTAGCTAGGATTGAAAGGGTCAGGTTTTACAACCTGTTTTCTCTGAGCTGCCTCTTTAATGGGGGGCATAATTGTGCCATTCATGCTATGGAAGCACAAACTAGAAAACAATGTCCTGTTTAGAGGGTTTAGTGGCTGGTCTCTGCTCACACCATGCTTACTGGTTAAGCAGAACATTTCTAGAAAGCCAGCTTTTAAACACTCACGCGCTCCCAGCAGGCTTGTAACCAGGAGCTCAATTTGGATTGTTCTTGATAAGCTATGATCTTGAGCACCCGTGTGACCGTTCATAATGGCTTGCATGCTGAACATCAAAAGAAGGTCTGACACAATGGGTGCAGTTTTTTCGCTTTACAAAGCCACTAAGCAGTCTGTAAGCTAAGAAGAGATTATGTCATGAAGGTAGTGAATAATGCTGCACATTTTTTGAAAAAATAACAATACACTAGAATATGTTTGGAAAAATAGTGTGTAGAGCCACTGCCAGCCATTCACTAGATACAATGTTGGCTTCAGTTATTGGGATTGAAAGGGGCATTCTTGGGCAATGTGTATATTGATAGCACTGTATAAATGCATAAATAAATAAAAACATCATTATCACATCTCCAAAGGAGTATGGCACCAATGATTTATTTTATCAATTGGGGTTTATAACACCCAGTACAGTGCAGGCCAAATTATCTGAGAGACAGCCTTCTCCCCTATTTGCATGCCAGAATGTGGCCTGGTGAAGCTAATTTGGTTGCAGTTTGATTGAGGGTCTTCTCCATTATGGTACCCACCATGTGGAATAATCTCCTGTTGAAACCAGACAAGATCTCAATGAGGTGTTGGCTCAGCTCCAGGGGCTATAGGATATGATGGATTATCTAGATCCATTTCATTCCAGCTTCAGAGATGGCTGTAGAATAAAGACAGTTTTGCTTGCCTTGGTGGACAATCTGTTCTGGGGGGTGGGGGAGAGATGAGAAAAGGGATTCTCTTTGTTGGTTCCACTGACCTTCTATGGTCTCTGATCTGCCCTTTTGGAATGGGACTCAGGGGTATTGTTATTCAGTGACTTCAGTCCTTCTTGAATGTCCAAATTCATAAGGTGGTAGAGGGCAACTCCTGTTTGATGTCAAGTTGGTCTATGAGGTCCCCAGGGGCTCTGTCTTGTCCTTCATGCTGTATAACATATACATGAAACTACTGAGAGAAGTTTCCAGGGTTTAAGAGGTTGGTGTCACTATATGCCAATGATACCCAAGTCTGTTTCTACTTGCCACCTAAATCCAAGAACACAGCTTTAGTTCTAAAACAGTATCTGATATCACTACCAGACTGAACAAAAGCTTAATCCAGACAAGACAGCAGTGTTCCAGAACAGTGAAAAGGCAGATCAGAGCATTGGGCTTCAACCTGTTGCTGTTGTGCAATTTGGGCATACTTGCAGTTCGGATCTTCTCCTGATCCAGCCCTGAGCCTAGATGCCTAGGTTTTTATATGGCTTGCCCTTTTAAAATGTTCAGGTATGTCAGGCAGTGCAGTTTGCTGACCAAAAGTGATTACTGGGAGCTATAACAGCCAGAGACTTTTTTTTCCCCTTAGGTATTACACAAAGTGATAATTATGACCAATAAAGTCCTACATGGTTTGTACCAAGGCTATCTGGAGAACAGTATTCTCTCATCCAAGCCTACCTGGGTGCTGAAATCTTTAAGGAAGATCTGTCTCTTGATCTCACCACCCTCACAATCATGTGTTACCCTGACTTCTGGGAGTCCTCTGGGAGACACCTCGATTTGCTTCAAAAATGCAAAGACTGGGGAAATTAGCAGAGCATTGGCTATAGCAGAACAAGGGGCAGAGTGACCCAGCGAGACCTTCAACCCCATTTTTATGGGGTCAGACCAAGCAAAAAGTCAGACAATCATATCAATGAATGAATTTTATTAACAAATATCTTCTCACACACAAATGCAGTCACTCACTCACGCACACAAGGCCTGTTGAGACAGGAAAGATGTGAAAGTTTATAGCGATATAGCAGGGAGAGTGTAAGGGCAGTAAGTCTTTGGTCTGGGAAGTCTTTGATCTGGGAAGCAGCAAGAAAGAAGGAGCTCAGTGAGGAGAGACAGCTGAGGGGAGCACTCAACTAACAGAGTGCTGGTCTGCTGGTGTGGCAGGGAGTTTTCCAAACAGCATCTTGAAAAGGGGGACTACTTATAGGGCAGAACGTACCACGGGGGCAGACCCTTTCCCAGGAAGAACAATGGTTGAAACAGAAGGAAAAATATTGCACAATAGCAACTTGATGGCTTGCATGTTTGGTTGATGTAAATGGATCTTGCCCTTGTGGGATTCATTGAAGTAAGCATTGCTCAACAGGAGAAAAACCTGGTAATCCCCTCAAGTTGGCTTTGTGGCTGAGGACCCTTTGTCTGTGAGGATTTGCCTGCCTGAGGTCTCCCTGAGAAACGTGACTAGGAATTGTCCTGGTCTTGACGTATGTCCTATTTGCTTGACCTATTTGTCTACACACCCATCCGGGCAACCTCTTTGGCATAGCTGATATTTTTGGTATTAATTTTATATCCCCCTGGGATGGGGTCTGCTAATGAGGGTAACACATGTCTGCCTGGTACACAAGAGAGGGCCTTTTTGATGGTTGCTCTTGTTACCTCAGTTTCTAGCCCGAGCTCATGGGGTATTAGGTATCATTTGATATCAATAATTTGGCCTTCTTTACCTAATCCCTCCCATGTGCTTGCGAGGCCCCCAGACAAGCACGCATACAAGCACGGCCGCAAACCGCTGTAATATTCCAAACAAATACAGGCAGGCCAGAAATAGCCAGACTGCCACTTCAGGAGACCTCAAGGCAAGTACCACATTATGTATGCATGCTACTTACAAAGAACTCCCTGCCCCGAGCAGGCAGCTTGATGAGCCGAATACTCAACGGTCAAGCACTCTGCATTTGCATACTGGCTACTCTATTGACAATTCGGTCTTAACTCAATCATGTAAAATGCTGACCTTTTGGAGGCTTTGTCTCCAGCCCAAAACTCATTGTTGTCCCAGAGAACGGACTAGCATGCAGCTGCATTTTGCCCTATAAGAACCCCTGACTTTGAGCGCTTCCTCGGATCACTCTTGGCTTCCACCCCGCCTTGCTGTCACTTCATTCAGTGAGCCTTCCCCTCAGCTCCTTGAGCTGAGAACTCTACTTCTATGGACTCTTTTCTTCAGACTTCCCAGGCTTCAGGACACGTGCAGTATTACCCATACCAAACCTCCTCTTAAAATCCCTCTATCCCACTCCAACCTTTATTTCTATAGTTCTCTGTGTGAGTGTGTTGCATACACGTGTTTGACTGTATATCAATAAAAACAATTATTATTATTTTACTTCTGTTTGCTCCTTGACTCGGCCTGACCCCATAGGCATTGGGTAAAAGATCTCGCTATGTTGCCCTGCCTCTTGTAATGCTAGCTTGTGCTCTTTTGACTAATTCCCAACTGTGTAATTTGGAGTGTATTTAGGTGTCCCTCACAGGACCCCTAGAAATCAGAGTAACCCTCTCAGGCCCTGGAACTATGTTCCAAGGGAGGTTAAGGCTAGCCATCTCCATCTCTGTTTTCTTTTCATCAGAAGGCAAAGACTTCTTGATCCTGGCTAGGCTCTTGGTAATTGAATGGCAGCTAGGGCAGCAACTTTTCACAAAGTTTTATTGACCTGTTTTAAATTTCTTTTAAAAAGCATTTTAATATCATCACTTACATTATGGTCTTATAACCTCCTAAGCTTTTGTATGGCTTTATCCATTAAAGTTTTGTATGGCTTTATCCATCCATCTTGTTATGCCCTGAGTCTCAGTTCTAGGACCAGGTAGGATTTTAAATCAAAGAAAGCAAGAAAAAGGCAAACCCAAATCCCTCTTCTGTATAGAGAAAGAAAGAAAGCATTAATGAGTATTGTTCCACAGCAGACCAGATTTTGGTATTAGGTTGTCCAGGACCCTGGAACATCAACGCAACAAATCTGTTGTCAGCCTTGAGATCACACAAGTAAGATTTGATCTCCCCCCACCCCCCAAAAAAATGTTTGCTGGAAAATCAGAGAAAGTATGTGAATCCAGTATAACTCCACTGGTGTTTAGAGGTAACAAAGGCATAACAATGACATTCTGAAGTAACTTAATTACTCGAGCAGTGTTAACTTTGGTGTTTTAACTGTAAAGAAGTTGCTTTGGGGTTCTTTTTGGGGGGATTGGGGGGAACATGTGCCCACAATGTATTTTTATATATAAAATGCATTTATAAATAAATAAATACATACATACATACATACATACATACATACATACATACATACATACATACCAAAAAAAAAACTAACAAAAAAAGGAATTGCTCCTAACATTTGAATATTTAAAATAATGTGTAATGGGTGACATTAACAAATTACAAAATTAAATTAATTTTTGAAAAGAGGAACAAGCACATGTTATATTTCAAAAATAATGTTCAAAGTTGGATCTCTGTCTTTCTTCTACGTTACCTGAAACATCACCAATACACGTGCTGTTTTCCACAGGCTTTTGATAGTCTCTGAATATTCCGAATGTGAAGACAGTTTTGTCGTGCTTGGTATGCTTGTCTTGACTCCAAAATTTGCAGAGAATCAATCTCCTGCATTTTTCCCCTATTACTTCCTTCCAGAATTTCTTACATGCAGGATGGACAAACCTAAACATCATCACAGCTAGCCCCACTGCATTTGCTTGCATTAGTAACGGTCTACTCAATACCTCAAAAGGCACCAGATCCTATCTGATCTTGCAAGCTAAGCAGGGTCAGCTTACTTGGATGGGAGACCACCAATGGCTACCAACTGCTATAGTCTATATTTCAGAAGAAGGAACTGGCAAAACTACCTCTGATTATTCCTTGCCTAAGAAAACCCTTTGAAATTCATGGGATCGCTGTAAGTCAACAGGTGACTTGAAGGCACATATACAGCTTTAATCAGGCTAGGTCCCTGGAAGCATATTCTGTGCAATAACAGGAACTGTAAATATGTATACATTTCATTTTATGAATCTTATATTATATAAACTAAATTTATTTCTCACCTGGGTCAGTCATTTGTAGACATATAAAGCTGGCCCAATTATATAATCAGAGATTTCAAATACTCACCCTCCCTAACACACATACACAAACACACCAAGAAGGGCTGAAGAAAGAAGAAAGCACACAAAAGAAACCAAGAGCTGAATGAATGAACCAAAAAAGAAAGCTTTGCGGTTTTAACAGAGTACCAACAAAAATATACTTCTTTATTGGATTTGACTTACCTTAAGTTTTAAATCAAACTCAAGCAATCAAATTTTCAAAGTCTGATCAGCTGAGAAATAAGGATATTAAATATGATTAAATGTGATTGCATTTGAGTGTGAGGACTATTCTTCCATTACTGCTTTGATTAAAAAAAGTAATCTAAGCTCTGAGGTAGAGAAGTTAAATGCGGCAGGAAGAGAAAAGAAGACAAAGTTTGCTTCCTTTTCTTAAGAAAGGATGAGAGGAACAGGAAAATAGAGTGACTTCTATTTCTTTACAAAACAGAAAGTAATTGGGGGTGAGCTTTTGGTAACATAAGACTAGAACTTAGAATGTCACATATTACCTCTAATTTGTGACTTTTGGTGGTAAAGGTTGCCAACCAACTGCCATTATTTCCCTTTCCAATCAACAGAACAAGGATACTGATGTTTCTTCCCTCCATAAGAACAGGGATTTGGGTTGTGATTCACTGTGTGGGGTGTGCCAAAATTCTGCTCAGTGAAAAATAACCTTTGCTACTTTCTACTTTTACAGCAGTAGAGGTCAACTGGATGCAACTTTTCTTGGCTTCCCAGGAGAAATCACTGGCCATTTCTGCATGGGGTGAGGGAATCGCCCCGTGCCGCTACTTACCAGACTTCTTGGCTCCCCGGTCCGGTCCGTGGTGTTCCAGAGCAGTGCGTGCTCATCGCTCCGCACTGCTCCGGGGACGAAAATGGCAGCTTCCGGTTGGTCAAGAGTCTCGACCAACCATTGAAGCTCGCCAGCCTAAAGCCCACCCCCGGCAGATCACAGGCTTGCACTGGTGCGAGCCTGCAAATCTGCACGGGAGAGTGGGTACGGAATGGTGCGCTCCGTGCTTTTGAAAGACCTGTTTTAAGCGGTCTTTCAAAGGCACGCTTGATGACCACTTGGAGCGGTTTGAGGTGCAGATCTACTTTAAGTAGGTCCTACTCAGTCCGCTCCCAGGTGCAGATGTCCTCCCTGGAGGACGCTCTGCACCGTTTCTATTAGCCTGTGCGGAAATGGCCATTGAGAGAGCCTTTCTGATACCACAAATCTGAAGAAACCATTAATATTCCCAAATTATAGATCAGCTGTTTAGTCAAAGAGACATAACTGAGTAACATCTCCTGGCCCCACACTCTCCCCAGTCGAACTTAAGAGCCAGCCTCCAGATCAAATGAAGAAGGTCTGTTCAGCTGGCAATCAGGATGCAGGGAAGATGTGTTCACTACTCCCAACCCACCACAGAGCAAGGTGGAGACAAGGATTTGCAACAGGGGACAAGGTTGAAGGCTTGCTTGCTAGTGGGAAGGAGGTGGAAACATTCCCCTCCTTGTAACTCAATCTCCAGCTGGACAGCCATCCTTCTATTGATCCAGAAGATGGCTCTTTAAGTAGATTGTGGGGTTGGGCTGTTAAAGTGGGCTGTGACTATGTGAGATTAGTAAGTACAGAGCAGCCACAGATCTGTAATTCTAGGTTGCAAATATGTAACAATACTGAATATCAGCCATTATTGGACCTAGCAGTGATACTGGTGACAACCTGAGCATCACTACAAAATGTCTTGTAGCAAAGGAAAAAATTTTTGGAAAAAAATGTTCCAAGGTTTTTTAAATATTTCCTTTTTAACTATTGGAAATGGAGTGGGGGTTAAAAGACAAGCAGAAGAGACACATATCAGGAGAAAGGTGCTCTCCTTGGAGTAAATGCAGAGAAAAAGGTGGAAGGGTAAAGCAATGTGGAGGGAGCTCCAAACAAGAATTCTGCCCCTTAAGGACATTTTCCTCCAGTTTTCAAATTTCTAGCATGACACAAAGTGAGCTACTAAAAATTATTCACATCAAAAGCTCTTACACAAATTGTGTTCTCATTTGCTTGGTAACTTTGACTCTTTCCGTAGCACCCTCCCATGCCTCCATGGGGATGGGAGAAGGATGGGACCAAACTAACATTTCTGCATGATGTTGTCACAGTCCTGTCCTTCTCCTGTCCCCAAGCAGTGTGATCACAGGTTAAGTCATTGACTGGTTTTCCCCATCAATGATTCATGATTGCACCACCATCCCACAATTACCTGTCCTGCAGAAGACCAGGAAGCATGATGGTGGCACTTCCTGCCCCAGCACAGCCTGGGAAAGTACCTGGCTGCACTGCAGAAGGAAGCAGCATGTCCATTGTGGTCCCTTCCACAGGGAACCAGTCCCGTGTGGTGGGCAGCGCTGCCATTGTGCACCCTTCCTGGCAGAGCTACTGCCAGGATAGCTACTGGATGCTTCCACAAGAAGATAAGCTGCAGAAAGGACCTTTACCTAACCATTGTCTTTGGATGCCTAAACTCTGTCTCTAAATGTTCAAGTGAAGCTTTAAGTTACCACAGTGCTGGAAATCTAAGGAGCAGGGGCAAGGCAAAGTTATCAAGGGACTTTGAACACAGTATATAGAAGACTTATAGATGTAGATGATTTTCAGTGCCTCCTTGCAATGTTAGAAATGTGGGGAATGAAGGAAAATTTCATTCAGTGGTCAAAATTCAGATGGGGAGGCAATGTTCTCATTTTTCCCTCCTGTAGCTACATCCCTGAGTCTGGGACAATCATCCCAAATGTTTTAAGCATGTTAATAATTTACTTGCCCACCCTGTCAATCATTTTAAATATGTTGTTTTCTCTTCTCTTTTGCTAGTCTGATCATCTTAAAAATTCAGTCACCTAAAAAATTCCAAAGTGGTACAGTGATTTAAATGTTGGACTATAACCCTGGACAAATCCCCACTTGGCCATAGAGACCCACTAGATAACCTTGGGCAATCAAACACTCTTAGCCCCAGAAAACTCCATCTTAGTTTCACCTTAGGGTTGCCATAACTTGGAAATGACATGAACAGCAAAAAAAAATTACAAACGCACACCAGCATTACAAGTCATTTTTTGCAAATAAGAAGAGACCTATCCAAAATCAAACTTAAAAGTGTTCAGCTTTAGAGGGCTGCTGGGTTAAATCTTCAAAATCTTTTTTCTTTCATTGTGTTTTGTGTGTGAGCGAAAGAAAGATTGAGGGGGGATGAGTTATCAAAAAGGAAGAAAAAAGTATACCTCTAGAAATGAGATAAATGACAAAGAGGCAGTAGAGATCAGTCATGTTCAATTCCTAATTGAAAATCTGGCTGTTGATCAAGCACATGCAATGGCCAGCTGAAGCCTTTAGGATGCTGTTAGATATTCCAACCAGGTTTCTCCAACTCAAAAAAGATCAATCACAAATTAACATTATATTAGTGAAAACAAAGGGTTTTTTTAAAAAAAAAATGCCTAGCCAAGAGAGAAGTGCAGAAGTGTATGAATGGCATTTATCTTTTTATTTATCTTTTTAAAGTTAGCATTGAATAGAATGATGAAAAACAGAAGTTGAAGCATGACTAGTGGATTACTACATTTCTGGCTGTTTTCCAATGTAATATATAATCTTGTGTTTAAAGCCTTTCTCACATAGGGACAAATATTATTAGAAGGCTAGAAGAGTTTAAAACCCATTGCCATTTGCACATACATAGAACTAGGAAACATTTACACTGAGGCAAAAAGAATTAAAGACCATGCACATTTACAGATGCATAAGACTACAAAACATTTGTACAAAGCCTAGAAGAATTTAATGACCCTGCATACTTACACATACATAGAACTATGAAACACACAAAAGTCCTGAAAGTGTGTTAAAACCATGCACATACATAAAGCTATGAATCATTTGCACAGTGCCTAAAAGGCTTTAAAAACCACATACATTTGACATACATAAAAAGGTGAAGCATTTGCCTAAAGTCTAAGAGTTGAACATTGGACATTGACACGTACATAGAACTATGACACATTTACCCAAAGCCTAAAAGAGGTTTTAAAATGTATATTTCCACATACTATGAAACACTGCAATGCATTTCTGGGTTTTGTTTTGTTTTTTGTCTTTTTCAGGCACTTGAATGCAACTCCCCCCTCCCCACACTGCTCCAAGCTTCTTGGACGGGTGGCCACTAGAACTAACAGCAAGGAGTAATCCGCATGGATATATCCTCGGTGATCTAGAAACATTTAATATAGAAATATTGTCCACAGGACATTACAGCTGTGACACAAGCTGTGAGAAAATAGCACCTTAAGTTACCCACTAACCAGAGTCACTCGGCACTTTTAACCCACTTGGATAAATGAAGGTTCAGGAAGCCACAGGAGGGCATAATTAATCTCAGCTCTCCTTTCCCTGTCCCTCCTTTCATTTTAAAAATATTAAGCACAAACCACTGAGCAGACTAATGCAGAAACATTAGAGAAATTCATTTAGATGGGGTGCAATGACTATACAGGCCTTTCTCCCTTGTTGATGTTCTCTTGAATATATTCAGAAAAGCAGCAGCTATAAACAGACTCAGAAAAAGTACTCAACATTGTCTATAACAGTGGTTCCTAGTCTGGGGTCCTCTGGGTGGCTGTGATGTCCTTATAGGAAGTCTGAGAAGGCTTGAAGAAATGTTATGAACTTTTATAGGAAGGAAGGAAGGAAGGAAGGCAGGCAGGCAGGCAGGCAGGCAGGCAGGCAGGCAGGCAGGCTGGCCAGATGGCAATACTTTGATCTCAAAGAGTCATCATTTGAACAAGGTTTCATTAAAATGTCTCAAACTGTTCAAAAGTTATGAAATTGTCTGCCAACAATAAATGTAGTCAGCACTTGCTACTTCTGCATGTGATGAAAACATGCAAGTGAATGACACTGAGTGGCTGAGCAAAAGCATCTGACATTTCTTGCTAGCACACATATAGCGAGAACCTGCCTTGACTTAAGTCTTGGTGGGCCATGGGAGCAAAAGTTATTTAAAGGGGGCCCATTGTAAAGAAATGGTCAAGAACCACTTCTCTATGATATATAATGACTAGCATCCTGTTAGTCGTGCACACAGATGTATGCCCACCTTACACCTATGCATGATTTTTTTTATCATTCTTGAGTTTGGCATTCTCTTCCACTCTGAGAAATGACCAAAGGCACCTTCCCCAACTGAACTTACTATTGAGCCACTGTGACCCTCCCATGACCATTCTGTAGCTTGTAGAGAGTAGGGGCAGGGGAGCCAAATAGACAGGCATTTATCTACGTCCCTGTAGCCAGATGCAGAATGATTGCATCATCCACTGAGACCTCTAGAGGACTCGGGTGAATCTCAGCATATGATGCGATCATTCTGTATCTGGCTAGAGGGACATAGTCAGATGCTTCTCCACCCTAACCCCCACCCCACCCCACTAATCATGAATGACCATGGAGGATTGCAGTAGCTCAACAGTAAGTCCTGGTGTTGTTGAATGGCCAGCTATATCATAGCTTCCCATGTAGAACTATCCTGTGCTATGCAGGATCTCAGCTACTGCTTCACAGCTTGGCCATGTATCCTACCTTACAGAGAACAATCCAGGGGCAGCCC
>CAOKZL010002984.1:0-137263 GCA_948472985.1 Iguana delicatissima
ACCTTTTGTAGGTTAGAACTAGATATTCAAGAATTGCCCTTTGTAGAAATGGCTGTTTTGGGCAGCAACTTTTTTGGAAGGTTTAGAAGGGTACCTGTGCCTGGGCAGGAAATTGTCTAAAAATAAGGTGGAGGTTGTGTTTCAAGTGTATCTAGAAGGATTCACACATACGCACCCCTCCTTGTTCTGTCTACACTGCACCCTGCCTGTTGCTAGGTGTATGTATGAATCAACCTAGTTGAAAAGCATTGTGTGTCAAGGTGAGGTGAGGAAACCTAGAACTTGCATGTATGATGTCTGATCTCTGGCTCTTCCACATATATAAAAGGCGAAAGATTTATACGATCTAAAGAGAAACCAGAGTATAACTCTTCCACATATATAAAGCATGGCTTGATACTGCAGTCAAGCATCATACCTGTGACTCCTCGGTTATGAAAGTAGGCTTGTGTAAGCATGTTTTGCTGCTGTACTCCATGGAATATCAATCTATGGCCGTTTTTTCTCGTGAGCCAATCTTTGTACCCGCAGCTAGTTAGCTTAGCAATATACTCACGTGCCTAAACCAATGGGGCAGATGATCCAGTGCATTGACCTAGTTTTTCCAAGAGGAGAAATGGCGAGGAAGTTTGTGACAGTGATGTCAGCTTCCTTTTATCATTGCAAACTCAAAATGAGTATGGCAGAAGCTACACAGACATGTGACTGTGAGGTTGTTGCTTTGACACCACAGCGCCAAGGGATCACAGAAATTGGAGAAATGCTCCCTCTCCCTTTTTAGTCCCCCTTTCTCATTTTGCTACTCTGCTACATTAAGTAGGCAGCGGCAGTACCAAACTGTAGTTATGGAATAAATGCTAGACTTGGTTGTTTCTGGATGACCCAGTGTGACCAATATTAATAATATCTAATTAGATGCATTTAGCTCTTAGCAGCCCGAAACTGAACTTCTCTAGCTCTCGTAACAGGGATGAGGTTGTTTAGCTTTGGTAATAGAACTGCACAGTTTGCATTCAAACTGTTCTGTAGTATCTTATCACTTTCTTGGGTATTAAAATTGCTGCACATTAACTCTTAACAATATCCTTGTGAGAAAAGTGGTTATGCTCACATTGCAGCCTATAAGACTGAGGCTGAGAAAAAATAGTGGTTTGTAGCATAGAAAAGTTATTTTTTGGACCACAAAAAGTTCCCTAGTGGTCCACCGGCTGTGTAGTCCAAAAGTCAACTTTTCCAAGCTCTGGTTTTAATTTTTTTCCCATTGTAAAACTGAAAGGAAATGAAAAGAGACTTTAATTTGCAAGCAACATTTTTCCATCCACTGGCTGATTTCTGTCTGTGGGCTGGTGGGATTCAGCTGAGGGAGGTGGGATGCAGGGGTGGTCCAAAGCTTTCTTTCACTCCTTCGCTCTGGCCCAGTCCCCACAGTGTTGGAATAATAGCCTGCCCTCTTGCCCAGGCTCACAGGCTGCACTATGCAAACCCCTTTAGACTGGGCTATGTGGTTCCCAGGCGCCATAGATAGGAATGCTCTCCCAGCTGATTTAACACTCCTGAAAGCATCTATTGTTCTGGGTAGTTCCTATATGAAGCGGTGGGAACAGTCGTGACCAGTGCATCGTTTTCTGCTGCCCTTGCTCATTTCAAAAAAGTCATCATGTCCAACAGCCCCTCCCCACAAAAAAATCCCCGATTTGAGATATTGAGTTCCCCTTACACTGTTGTGTCAAGCAAAATGAGGGAGTTGGGTGCATCTAGGACAGAGCTTTCCAAACTTTTCATGTTGGTGACACACTTTTTAGACATGCATCATTTGGCGACACAGTAATTTGGTAAATAATCCAGTAAGTAGAGGCAGCCCCTCCACGGGGCCTGCCCTGCCACTGGGGTGTTCCAGTGGCCCAGGGTGGCGGCGATGGAAGAGGCAGCCCCTTCACCCTGGCCTGGGCTGCTGCTGCCCTCATGGGGGTCTTCCTCAGCCCAGGGTGGCAGCGGCAAGAGAGGCACCCCCTCCACCCAGACCTGGCCCATCGTGGCAGTGGGAGAAGCAGCCCCTCCACCTGTTACATTTGTGCAATATACCTCACACTACATGTCATGACACACAGTTTGGGAAGCTCTAATCTAGGAAATAGCTCTCTCCCTCTCTAAAGCTCTGGGGAGCTTCATACCAATCAGTACAGAGAGTACTCGCTGAATAGGTTGTCCTGGTCAAAGCACCTGTGACCCTCCAGTCCTATAAGTCCCATAATCCCACACAACTAGCTGTGTTAACTAGTACTGATCAGAGCTGTAAATCTAAAAGAGAGCCACATTTGCCCACCTCTGTGGTAGAAGTCAGCCTCCTATGAAAACGCAGCAGAGTTGAGTAGTTGACTCTCTGTCAGCCTGATTTTTCTAGGATAAATGAACACCGCTACCCTTCTCCTCCTCTCTGTGCCATTTTATCCTTGCAACAACCTTTTGCGGTGAGTCAGGCTGAGAAAGAGAACAACTGATCCAAGGTTACCCAGTGAGTTTCATGGCCGGCGGGGGTTTGAATGCGGATATTTCCTAGCCTTGCTGACACCTTTTTGATTTCTAGGCCCATGAGGATGATGGGGTGTCTCTTGGCCATGTGCTTGACTGCACATATGCTTATAATATCAGGATGGGAGACCTTTATGGGTTCCCCTAACAAGGAAGAAGGCTTTCCGGGGAGGCACATTGTGCTCATTTTGGACAGGAATCCAGAAGCTTAACATAGCCTATTGTGTTGGAGGGATGAGCTGACGAGGTCTCCATGGCAACCTGGAGTGTACATGGTGCGCCGTATGCGTTCGGAGGGAGGGGGAAGAGCTGCGCTAAGAGAAATGTGATAATGAGTTGAGCAGATAACTCAACCCATGTTAAGCTTGTCTGTTCTGTGCCGTTAATGTTAGAGCGCGCGGGGGGCTTGGCGTGGGACCAGGACTCCTGCTGCCTCTTAGTTGCAGCTCCACAAGAGCACCTTGTGGATGAGTGGCAGTTGCAGAGACGTGGGGGACAGGCTTGGAGGATGGCAGGCAGCTTTTTGAGGCAATAACGTTTGAGACAGTAGCAGTCAAACTGAAGGAAGTTGTCTTCAGGTTGGCCCAGTTTTTCAGCTGTTTTTGAATAGAGAGAGAGAGAGAGAAAGGGAGAGGATAATGTGGAAAAAGCAGTGAGCTATGCTGGCTGGTGGGAGGCCTGCAAGTGAATTTTAAAAATAATTTTCATATATAGTTCTGAAACTTTTATACAGTTGAAAAAAAAAGCAAAAAACTACAAGTAGAAACATAAGCACACTCAACATGGCTAGAAATATAAAAAAGTACATCTTCCAAAGTAACTCACATTAGTTATACAGTAGCCCTTCCACATTTGCAGGTGTGACCTTTGCGAATTTGATTATTCGTGAGGCATGTGCTTGTCACCCCCTCATTTTCCTCCTCTCATCCCTTACATTGCTCACCCTAGGCTTGCCAGGCTTGTGTTTAAAATGGATGTTTTTTTTCCTTTGGGTGAGCAAAGCCCCCTCCCACTGCTGAAGGCATGGCCTCTCTGCCATGTGGCTGCACATTCTGCTGTGTATCAGCTGCTAATTGGTCAGGTGCTCTCTTTGCTCCTACCTCTTTCTTTATCAAGATGGTTGCCAAAAGTAATTAGAGCTCTGAAACTCTCCTCTTCTCTATCTGAGGGGAAAGTACCGGTAAGCCTTTGAGGTTGTCTTTTTCTCCATCCCCACCAATGTCGGGGCCAGAGGCAAAGGAATGGGAGGGGAATCGTGGGGGGTGGGAGTTATTTGCGGTTTTTCCACTTTCGTGAGGATTCTGTGCCCTGAACCCTCACGAATGTGGAGGGGCTACTGTATAACTTAGCACTTAGTAAATAAACATTTCTGTATATTATTGTGTGAAACAGGTGGACAATACTGACCATTGTTATTGTTAGAGTAATTAACAAATTTGGGCCACACTGAATAGACTGAGTTATATGTGATTACTCCTTTTTGTAGTCCTCCTCCTTTTTATATGGTCGCCTTTTCCATAAAGACGAGAGACCAGATTCTACTTTTCCAGCTGTGAAGAGACAGGTTTACAGCATTTCTCCAATGGGGTGCTCTTTCTCATCTTACTGCTAGACATAAAGAAAGATTAGCTCTATTTGCAGAATTGGGAGTTGTAGATCAAAAAAGTAATGTTTCTAAATTCTGGAAATGCCCTTTGCTTAAATACCTCATGTTATTTTTGTTGTTGTTGTTGCCGTGTGCCTTCAAGTTGTTTCCAACTTATGACGACCCTAAGGGGAACCTATCACAGGGTTTTTGTGATAGGATTTGTTCAGAGGGGGGATGCTTTTGCCTTCCTCTGAGGCTGAGAGAGTATGACTTGCCCAAGGTCACCCAGTGGGTTTCTGTGGCTGAGTGGGGATTTGAACCCTGTGTTTGGAGTTGTAGTAGTGCTTAGACCACAACACCTGGCTTGCTCTCTCTACCTTGTTTTACTATATTCTTATTTCTTTAAGAAAGAAAACTGGGACCCTTTCACAATTTACAGTTACAGCAGCATTATTCTGGTCTATCTGCCATAGTTGTGTCCTGTGGAATCTGGGGATTTGTAGTTTGGTGAGGAACTAGAGCTCTCAAGATCAGAATTCTGACTACCCTTCCCTGAATCCCAGGATTGTATAGGTTGTTGCCATGGCAGTTAAAGTGGAATCATAGTGCTGTAATTGTGTAATGTGCAATGTTTGTGGAGAATTCCATCTCTGAACTTGAACGCAGAACAGCTGTCCAGAAATTTACTGTCCCAGGCTCTCGGTTTATTTATGCTGCAAGTAGATTTTGATAACAGTTTAATATCATTTCTTCCTCCAAAAAAAAATTGGTGAAATGTAGTTTCAGAGTGCCTCAAGATCTGCTCTGTGAGACATTCGTCGCAACCGGCTCTGTTTCCACACCCCCTCCCAGCCAAGACAGCAGTCTTGAGTTACCTGGGAGGAATCTATGAGATGGAAACTGGTTTAAATATTGTGTAAATATGCCCAAAGGAGCAGGTCCTGCGTCTTTGAAAAAGGTTTCTTTCCAAATTGCAAACAGCCCTGGCCTCTTCTTAAGGGAACTGTTTGATTAGCACTCTGGAGGAAAGATGGGGAGAGATCTTGAGAAGCCGTGCTGCCTAAAGCAGTGGGCGCAAAATGCCAGGTAACCGAGTGTTAGTGGCTCCAGTTGTTCCCGCAGGTGGCCAGCTGGAGGTAGTGATGGAATGGAGAATGCACGAGACCTTCCAGTTGTTGTTGAGTTGCAACTCCCATCAACCCTGGCCGTTAGCTTTGCTGGGTATTATTAACAGATTTGCAGTACAGTAAGATTTGGTGTCGAGGGGTTGCACATAAGCCCTTTCCAAGTATAGTGTAGGGATGGGGAAAAGGTGGCCAGGCAGCCACATTAAGATCCCCCATTATTTAAGATGCTGTTGTTATACCACATTCTTTCTCCAGTCCAAGACTATTTCTGCACTACAGCGTTAAAGTTCTGATATTCCACTATCAACCTCCTATGGAATTCTGAGGTTTGTAGTTTAGGGAAGGGCACTTCGAATTCTCAGCCAAACAGCTCTTTGGTCTCAGTAAATTGCAAACCCCAGAATTCCACAGAGCGTTGAAAGTAGAATAGCAGCAGTTTAACACTGTAGTGCGGAAATGGCCCTAAACTCAAGGCAACTCACAAAGGTTAAAACAGATGCAGCGCCAAAATTCATATACAGTCATCCCTCCACATTCGCTGGGGTTAGGGGCACAGGACCCCCGTGAAAGTGGAAAAACCGTGAATAACTCTAGGTCCTCCCAAACCGTACTTAACACACAAAAAAGTATGATCACCCTATTTAACCCACCATGGATTCCTTTGAGGCATCAAGATTTCCTCCCAAGGCAGAAGTGGGGGGCTGGTAGGACTTACTGCCACCACCGCTGCTGCCCCACACCATTTTTAATAGGGATGTTCACAGTTTCTTAGTCTCACGAGGCTTGCAGTCCCTATTGAAAATGGCATAGGGAGACAGCAGCAGTGACAGCAAATAATCCGTGAATAATCAAATCCGCAAAAGTGAAACCTGCAAATGTAAAGGGCTGACTGTAATACAAACATTTAAATCATAATAGAATTTTTTAAAAACAGGCAATTTTCTACCCTCTGGATTACCCAACACACATCAAAATTGCCCTCAAACTATTTGCCTTTCCCAATTTACAACCCCTCTCCCAGTTGTGCTAAAATGTCCAAAAATGAGCTCAACCAGGAGCTAAAGTGACATTACCATTCCGTTTCTGGCCATGGGCTCTATTACTGAGGCAGAGGGATGAAATCCCCCCCAACTTGTGGGTCAGTGGTCCAACCCCCCCCATATCGTGGATGATACGTCAGACTTGAAAAAAGTATACCTAAGGTTCATTCCTTTGTTTTCCCATGGAGGTTTCCACAGGGAATGATATCAGATGGCCTGGATTTGCCCCTTTTCAACTTCACTGCACTTTAGCTCTTGCATCACTCAATTCGGATCAAGCCCCTGCCACTAATTAGAGCCATGCAACCACAGTTGATGCCTGATGACAAACCGATAGAATCCAGACAGGATGAACTGTTTTGTCAGGTAAGTGAGAGGGCAGCAACTTTGAAGCCCATGATGAAGGAATTTCCCTAGTTTTACAAGCCAGACAAATTTTAGTTTGCAACTCCTCAGCCCATGCATATACCATTAAAATGTTTCTGTATCATTAAATAAGAATATGTAACGTTGTAAAATCTATAGATGGTAGAATGTAGAATCAAAGGGTCGTGACAGTGTCTGCCCATTTTCTGTCTTAGAATAAAAGAAAGGAAAAGGTTTGTTTGGATTTCAAGTCATAGAGTCATAGAATCCTAGAGTTGGAAGAGACCACAAGGGCCATCCAGTCCAACCCCCTGCCATGCAGGAACTGACATCAAAGCCCTCCCAACAGATGGCCATCCAGCTTCTACTAAAAAACCTCCAAAGAAAGAGACACTACAACACTCTAAGGCAGCATATTCCACCACTGGACAGCTCTGACTGTCAGGAAGTTCTTCCTGAGGTTGAAGTGAAATCTCTTTTCCTGCAGTTTGAAATTGTTCCTTGTCCAGTTTGAATCCATTGTTCCTTGTTTTCCCAGCAGAAAACAAGTCCACTTCCTCCTCCACATGACATCCCTTCAAATATTTAAACATGGCTATCATGTCCCCCCTTAACCTTCTCTTCTGTAGGCTAAACACATCCAGCTCCCTAAGCCACTCCTCACAGGGCTTCATGGCTTCCAGACCCTTCACCATTTTGGTCGCCTTCCTCTGGACATGCTCCAGCTGGTCAATGTCCTTCTTGAAATAAAGTGCCCAGAACTGGACACAGTATTCCAGATGAGGTCTAACCAAAGTAGAATAGAGTGGCATCATTACCTCCCTTGATCTAGACACCGTGCTCCTAGTGATGCAACCAAGACTCGCGTTGGCTTTCTTGGCTGATGCTTAGGTGTAATCGCTTCTCTTGCACTTTGAATCAGCCACACTAAGGAACCACAAAAAATCCCACACAAAATCTAGTGCTTTTAAGAGAACTATAAGCATTCCTTAGACAGAGAGTTATGCATCTATGTATATTGCTGTGGAAGAGAATTACACAGGCAAATTTCTTGTCTGTAGGCAAAGGCTTTCATTACTGATGTTGTGGACTGGGACAAACACCAGATATTTCTTTAAAGGATGTAAACAAAAACTGCAAAGAATGATCTCAGGTCACCCTGTGGATTAGTACATTAGGGACACCAGAAAACAGGTAGTAGGGCGTATACTAAAAATGCAAAAAGATAAGATGTAAACCTCTGATAGGATAACCAAGGCACTGCACGGGCATCAGAAGAGAATAAAAGAACTTTAGTTAGAGCCATGGAACTAGGTTGCTATTCCGCATGCCTTTTGTGCTGTAACCTTCTAAGAAAAGTTCCTGATAAGCCCCAACATACCGCCCTAAAATGCTGATTCTGGTAAGGCTAGAATGGATAACATGCTCACATGTTACTAATACAGATAGAGTTTGCTCAAGATTTGCTTGAAGTTAATCCTTAAATGCAACAAAAGAGATTGTATCCTGTCATGGATTATTGAGATGAATATCTGGAGGTATATGATGTGATGGCTATATGACTTAATACAAGATGCCTCATATGTAGTCTGATGGAATAATAATGCTTTACATATGATGTTATGGGATATAACAAAGTAGAAGTGCCCGGACAATGCTGTGTCTGTAATTCTCCCTGAGGGGAATGTACATGTATAGCTATCTATTTGAGTGCATATAATAAATAGCCTGAAATAGTATGAAAAGAGCCTGTTTCTTCCCATGTAAATATCCTGGAACTCCAAGCCTTGAAAATATTTAAGTGGAGTGGACCACTCTGGCTTAACCACTATCATAAATTGGGAACTTTGGTGACCAGAAGGAGACCCCAGACAGAACCTAGAATTAGCTAAGTGGCAAGAATCTTCCATCCCTCAGTCTAAAAGATAGGGGTAGGGAATCACATGTATTGCACTCGTGTATTATGCTTTCTTAGGCCAATCTCCAGTATTTTGATGCTCAAGAAATACATCAGATGTCTCTTCGTTGCAAGATTGTAATGGCTTTCCCCCCCTCAACACCAGCATGATCTGGAACAGAGCATTGGCTTAGCTTTTAAGAAAACAACAGTTTCTTCTGGTGGTGTGTGTTGCACTGCAGATGACTGCAGGATGAGGCTAAGTCTAGGTTGGAGGTAGGGGATGAGGTTGAAATTAATTTGGTTCACATTTTAATGTCTTCCACGTTTTTGAGCCTGTCCGTGAACCAAAACAAACGTAGGGTTCACAATGTGCAATTTTGTGAATTTTGCAACAAAAATAACTTAATTTTAAAAGTATGAAAAATCGTGTATGAAAGAGCAACATGCCACCTATCTCTTCATTCATGCTGCAGCTAGGAAGCAGGGCTGGGGTGGGCACTAATGTTACCTTATATGTGATCTGAGGTTAGTAAATGCCAGGTTAGAGGCTTTCCTCATCCCAGAAGCGTTTCTGTCTTGACCGTACCACAGTACAGAACCTTTTGTGTGGGTGTGTATGCGTGTGTAATCAGCAGCTAGTCTAGATCTCATAGTGTTTGCCCTAATTGCACCATTGAAAATCCATCCTTGCTACAGAGAGAGATATCAGCATGTTAGTTGCTTGTTGGAAAACCAGTGAAGAGTGTAGCAGCTTGAAGATGAGTAGAACAGAAAACGGACTTTCCCTCGTAGCTTTTGTGACAATGGGTATAGCAGCTTTAAAAGAGCCCCCTCTGCTAATCTTGGGTTTAAGATTGGCGGTTTTGTGCCAGTGGAAATAATTTTGTACAAAGAATGTAAAGTGGAAAGGAGTTCTGGCCCAGTTGCAGCCAGATTATCATATCTGCTGTGTTCCTAATCACTGCCTTTTGATGATGCTGATTAACATCTGCTTGCCTTTACACAACTAAACACATGTTTGTATATTATTGCGATTTCTTTTTTTCTCTGTCATACTGAAAAATCAAATTGAATTCTCTGTCAACTACGAAACAGCTGATTACAAACTCAGTATCAGTCTGGCTCTGATGCAAACAAAGGGAGATGGAGAGGGTGCCGTTCTTATTATTAAAAGGGCATAACTCGCTAGATGCGGCGGCAGTGCCAGGTTAGGGGGCTGTGAAATGATGAGATACTTTTAAAGTTCCAGGCTATTAGCATACAGTTGCATCTGGAAGTAGGCTGGGTAGAAGTTAGTCTGGTACTAGCAGGATCGTCTGCAAACCTTGGAAAAGTTACTCTTTAGACCACAGCTCTCCAGAATCCTCAGTCAGCTTTTCCACCAGGCAAAGCTTAAAGGAGAGATAGGGACGTGTAATTCATCCCATTTCGAATGGACGTGCTAAGTAAAGGAAGCCTGCTTCCCATGGTTTCAGAAAAAATGACATTTACAAAGCCCTCAAAGAGGAATTATTGCAACCTAGTTTGCAGAACCAGCAGCCATGAAGGTGCTGGTGAGAAAACGGCTGATTGTGTGCTTAAGGTGGCAGCCTGAAAGACCTCTTCCAACTGTGCTGAAGAGCAAATCCAAGCTCGTTTTTCACCGTGACTTGCAGTTCTGCCCTCTGCAGTCACGCATCCTGGTTAAGAGATCTAATTTGTCAGGATGCCATGTGTTAGACTTCACCCACAGAAGACTGATTCTGATCGACTAGACTTCCCTTTTGCAGGGGAGAGCAATGCAATAGGAGAATGTAACCTTGGACTGTGAAATTGGCATTTTCACAATGACTTTTTCCCATGAGTATTGGTTTTCTGGAGGGAAAATGTTGGGTGAACAGATTTATAATCTTGGGGTAAGAAAGCTCTGGTCTAAGCAGAATTAAAATGATTCTGGCCAAGGCAGTAGCAGTGGGGATGGAGAAGATTCTCAAAGAATATACTGCATGCCAAAATGATTTCTTGTGCTCTCCCTTGAATTTCTGCAGTATCTCCAATTATGCCTATTATTTGATTTCTGGAACAAAGGGAGTAGAGTGAGGCTGGGCAACAACGGCCAACAACTCCCATCATCACTTACCAGCTTAGCCAGCAGTGAAAGATTATGGGAGGTGCAGTCTAACTGTTTATGAGAAACTACAGTTGTGCATGCGTGCACTTAACTCTTACTACTACTGCTGCTGTTGTTGTCGTCGTTGTTGTCATCGTCACCATCATTATCACCTTTATTTACATCCTACCTTTTCCCCCAAATTGGGATCCAAAGCAGCTTACACTTTAAAACAAGTACAGTACAGCTTGAAATGTGCAAAAGTCAGCAAAAAAGACAACATTAAAATAGAATTAAACTATTTGCAATATCAAAACAGTTTAAAACTTATACATAAAAGGGATACGACACAGTTGAAAACATTTCCATAAAAGCAATATAGCACCCACTAAAACCCTTTCTTTAAAACGATCAGATCAAAAAGCCTGTTGGAATAAGAAGGTCTTTGCCCTGCTGATGGAAGAATAAAAAGAAGGGGGCATTCTGACCTCCCAGGGAAGGGCGTTCCGGGATCTAGGGGCAGCTGCTGAGAAGGCCTCCTCTCGCAGCCCCACCAGCCACGCCATTAGCCAGTGAGTTAATAATGCTTTAACATTCAGCAGCAAGATTCAGCAACACATTTTTCAAGCTTTTTAAAAAATCTTCTCAAGCATTAAAACAATTAGACAAATTTCCTGACTTCACATTTTTGAGTCCAGCTGCTCTTTGTGCAGAATATCAGTTTATTTTGTCTGGTAAATGCTTAAACGGCCTTGGAGACATTTGCTGGAACACTTGTTCAGTTAAACTTGGGTGAATGAACATGCTTGGCTAACTGGTTTTCTTAGCTATCCCTATCTGGTGCCATTCAGATCTGTTGTACTTCCATCAGTCCCATCATCCAAACCGTCATGGAGGGGTCAGAGATGAGGGGCATAATACTTTACAGCATCTTGAGGGCAGCGGGTTGGAGAAAGGTGCTAGAGTTTGCTGTCTCAAGAGTCAAAAGCGTAAGTCCATTGTCTGGCTCACAGAATAGTGTGTTTTAGCATGTGTATGTGGCCCTAGGGTAAATACATTAAAGCCACCTTTGGACAAATCTTGGCAGCTTCACTTTCTCCAACTTTTCTGTTGAATTTACAAAGAAATTTGCAAATTTTGTTATGTTCTTATTGAAAGTGAACTGAAATAAAATTCTCACTGGCCAAATCCAAATGCCTGTTCGTAGCATGGACTGTTATATATGTTTGCCGTATGGCTGTTGAAGATGTGGAGCCGTTGAGGAAGAAGACATGGCAACCCTGACTCATACCTGCAGTATGATTAAATACACAGGGATTCAAAGCCAAACTTTTAAATAGCTCATCATTCAAGGTCTTATGCCTGGAGAGACAAATCTGTCTATTTCACTTCCCGTACGGTTGAATATCAGAAGTTTTTCTATTGAAATTCTGAAGATTTATCAATGTTACCGTGTTCTTATGTTTTTTTATAAAAAGCAAATGACATGTGTTGTATATAAAGCAGCACCACTTCAAGAGATAAAGTGCATTTCAAGTTTTAGATATACTGTGTAATTTTTCCAAGTTTCTTTGTGTTTCTTATTCTTAAGTGTTTGAGCTGTATTGATTAATCGATTCAGTTCAATTTATACTGTGCTTTTCTCAAGGTGGCTTACAATGAGAATAACTAAAAAAAAAAATGCAGATAAAAGCACAAAGGCCGAGATTTTAGCAGTGTATTTTGGCATCGAATACTAGCAGATATTGAACTTTGTTCCCCTCTCACTCCTGCTGCAGCTGTCCACAGTGCCCCAAACCCAGCCCAGATCCCTTCTTAGTACCCCACAAAAGAGTTTTAGAGAGCAGGGAAGGGGAGCTACAGGAGGAGGGGGAGAGTGCTGGTACACCCTGGGTCCTGTCCAGAAAATAATGTTAAAACACAACAGATGCCACTCGAGGTCATCTGTATGTTTGTTCCCCTTAAGACGACTAATCTCTGGTTCTTATGTTGGCTGTGGGATTCTGGGAGCTGTAGCTTGAAAAGTAACTTCCCCAAGCCCTGGAGAGGGTAGATTGTTTCCAAGCTCTGAGCCTTCCTTGGTCTGGTAATGTCCATGTGTATTGGACTAGAACTCTCATCATACTGAACTAATGGCAGAACATCTGAAGGACGTTTTATTGGGGAAGGCAGCTTTACTCTTTTTCTCCTGACAGTTTCTGTACTGCTCACTGTGTTCGTGGAATACTAAGTTCAACTCCACCCATAGCTTAATACGTTGTGTGTGTTTGTTTCCTTATTTTTTGCAGCTGATCCAGACAATCAGCTCTGTGCTATGGGGTATGATGGCCAAGATGAGGCACCTTCGGCTTGTCCTGATGAGTTTGATGACTTCGTTGCGTTTGAGGTAAGTCTTATTGTTCATAGAAATCTTTTTATTTGCCTTTGGTAAACAATGCAGGAGTGCAGGGCTGTTTTGGCTCCCAGGACCACATTTCATTCTGGAATGCCTCCAGGAGGGCAGATCATGGCAGAGGGCGTTCCTCTCTTTTGAATGTCCTCCTCTAAAACCTCACCTTAATGGTGGCTGTTTCCAACTCACTGGCCAGCCCATGGGCTGGATGTTCTCCGTACCTTTGAAGAGGAATGGCGCTCCAGCTGTTAACGTTTCTGAGGGTGCGCTTTGCTCCATGTGGTGTAGTTGCTTTCCCGTGGCATGTGCATTCTCTATTTCTGTAATTTTTCTTCTAAAAAAGTACTTTCCATACAATGAAGAATGGCATGTGGAGGATGTTTGGGTCCGGCAGGGATGCCCTGTTGACTCTTTCTGCTCAATGAAACAGTTGCTCAATTCAAATGCCAACTCCTCAGTGAGTTGTGATATTTATGCCCCCTCTGTTCTACTTTCTCATTACCTATTTCCCTTTTAATATCTCTGGTTTTATGGCAAACAATGGGAAGTACATAGTGCCAAGTTATGACTATGATGTTGTATCCAAATCCTGACATCTCTTAAAATGTCAAGATAGAATGAGTTTAATGCCTCCCTATGTAGCGCCTTGGCTCTGACTTCACCCCACTTTTTGCACAAGCAGCAAAACAAGCGAGGAAGCTGCAGTTAATCATAGTTTAACTATGATGATTAATATCTTCCAAATATGCCAAGATTTGTGAGCTATGATTTAAAGTCTGCTTTCAAATCCTGGCTTGTTCAAAAGCCATTAACCATAGTTCATGATGCAAAGCTCTCAGGAAGCTATGGTTAGTTAAAGCTTCCTACTTTCTGTTGCTGCTTCCACCAGCTGTGTGCAAAAGCTTGAAAGTCATGAATGTCTTGCCTTATTAAACCAGATTTTGATCACAGAAACACAGCCAATATATTTGAGCTTTGCTTTCTAAACATATTGGGTAGTGTTGTTGAGTGGTATGAATGTTAAAAAAGAAAACAAGTCTCTTGGAAACACTGGGACAGCAAGGAACAAAACCAAAATGTGAAGCATGAATAGGATGGACCCATAGAATGTGTTTGGCAGAAATAACAATAGATTGGAATGCATTTGACTGGGTTTCTTTTGAAAATGGTATTCTTATTCTGCAAAAGCTTTCTTGGCAGGCTTCCAGAGTGGCAGTGCCATGCTCTATCGTACTATGGGAGCTCTTATTCCTGCCTCCCTCCATTGCTGCTACATTAATTTTCTTAAGAATGCTTGATTTCACAAAGAGGCCTCCACCTGTGCTGGACTGGATGGAGACCAAACTATGTGTCTCCTTTGCTCAAAATTTGCTTGCTTGATCCATTTTACTGTTGCTTGATAGATGGGCAGGGGCTGGTTTCCTTCATTTCTCATTGAGCATTTGCTCAGTGTTGTTATTGTTGGCTTCAAAAAAAATTGCTAGAAGTCCTGTTCTAGTCTGAAGGGCCAAGGAGGGCAGTACAGGGAGGCAGATGGAAGAAGTAAAAATGTGTGCAAATAATCTGTTGACCTGCTTTTTAAATGTGGCTGCCAAATAGTAAACAGATGTTCAATGTTTGGGGTTTTATGCCCTGTTGTGTACCTTGAGATTGGAACAGAGTGGGTTGTGATCAGGCCTGGACTGTTTATGCATTTAATAGCATTATTACACTTTGAACACATGCTTTCTAATAAAGTGAAAATGAAGTGGCATAATGAGGGATATACTTTCATACTTCAAATACAGAAATCGTATGTTGAATGCACCCAACTTTTTTTTTTTAAATTACCCTGCAACTAGAAAGCTAGTAGTGCTGAACTAGGATCTTTTCCTGATATACTGGCTTTCTTGCACAGAAGTGTTGAACACATATGTGTGTATGAGCGCACAATGCACCTTCATGGATAATACTGCCCTGCTGGCTGTTTGTTGCTGCCTGTGAAGACCAAGGAAATGCACAGGTCTGGGGAAGCCAGCAGAACATTTTTGAAGTCATCTACCTTCAGTCAGGAGATAGGCTGTTGTGTGTTGATGTATTCCAGTCTGAAGAAAAGAGTGCCAATTTTATATTTGCAGCATGTTTCTAAATAATGGGAGATTTTAGCTGTTAGCCATGAAAGTAGAAAGTAGAATGGTTTTGAATTCTGTGAACCACTGCTGACTCTCTCACTGAAGGTCAGTGTACCATGTTTGTCATGCCAAGGAAAGTATTGCTTTGAAAGGCCCCCCATCCCACTCCTGAAAGAGCAAAGCTTGCATTTATTGCAGTGCTTCCACCCAGGATGGCTTCTATTTTGCCATTTACCTAAGGGGAAGGTAAAATGGAGAAGATCTTTGTTGTAAGCAGAAGGGTTGCTTGTTTTTAAAGTCTACAAGGCTGCTGGAAAATGCTGAGAAGCATGCCTTAGAGGCAACCATGCACCCTGTGGTGGTAAGACTGTAAGAAGAAAATAATTGACAGTATAATTTCTTTTTAGATAGAACTCCCATATTTCTAGACCGAGAGAGGCTACTTCGATTTGTCCATTCATAGAGCTTGGAAAAATTTCTATGTCAGACTAAGGGACTTTCCGCACTACACTGTTATAGTGCTATTATTCCACTTTCATTTCTGGGGTTTGTAGTTTACTGAGGCCAAGGAGCTCTCTGGCTGAGAATTCTAAATGCCCCTCCCTGCAAACTGCAAACCCCAGAATTCCATAGGATGTTGAAAGTAGAATAATAGCATTATAACAGTGTCGTGTAGAAAGGCCCTAAAACGCTCAGAATGCCCTCTGCCAACATGACCACAGAGGTCAAGCTGATTGAAAAATTCTGGGAGTTGAAACTGTATACAAAAAAAAAGGATGCTTTTCCAGGCTTACAGTTGGCCCTGTCCCAATGCTGGATTTTCCTCTCTCTTGCGTAGGGTATCTGTGAAAAATGGCATTCATTCTAGGCATCTTGGGAGAATAAACATGCCTCTGCCTTGTCTTGCTGAAATGAACACTCTTGTTTCATGCTGGTAGGATGGCGGTGGCTGAACTGAAAGCATGTCAGAGCCCGTGGCTCTCTTAGAGCCAAATCTGCCATCAGCCAGAATAAACTGCAGGCAGAAGATTTTGGAAGTCACAGAAGAGTTCCAAAGGAAGAGTTATTTAATTCACAAGTGACGTGTTTGTACTCTCAAGGTTGGGAAGGAGTGTTGGTGGGATTTTCCGCCCCAACTTGGCTGGTTGGCATAATTTGATGTTATGCTTTGGAGCAGCAAAAAAAATCTTGGGCAAAACTTGGTCCTAGTGCAAGTGCAGGGTTGTTGCAGAGGTACAGTCGACTGCCTTCGGCTGCTTTTTTTTCTGTTCAGGAGAACTGTCTCTCCTGTTGAACGATGCAGGCGTCTGGGTGTGTGGAGGGATGTAAGAGTGGGGAGGGGAATGTGACAGCTCCATTTTCCATGCCCTGTTAAAAGCAGGAAGGGAGAAGGAGGGGAAAAAAAAGGGAATGCAGCAGAACCTTTAAGAGTAGCGTGGACTTTCATGGATATAGACCCACTTCTTCAGATGCAGAAAGGAAGAACATTAAAGCCCCAGGTTATAAAGCATTTTTATACAGTTGAGGGAATGGGATAGAACATAGTAGAATCCCGAAAGATGCAAAGCACGCCCCTTGCCCTAAATTTTCCAAAGGCTGAGGGAGGTTATACAAGACTTTCAGGTCAGTTAGCCTTGATGTGTGAAAGCCAGAAATCTGCTTACCAAAAGCCAGTTTCCCTGCATTCAGAACTCTCTCTGAGAGAATTTCTTCGGTTATTTGAGAGGTAGTGAGGATTCTTATGTTAATATATGTAGTGTGCCATGAAGGCGCTGTCTTTGTTCATACCTCTGCTAAAGAATTGGACTATGTAAGTATAATTCAGTTCAGCTGCTTCTGCGTACTGTTGTCGTACCTCTTAGTTCTGTGTTTAAAAGCCCTTAATCATTCAGGCCCATTCCCTGAGGAGAATGAGCAGCCACTAAGCTCATCTGCTTTTGTTTTCTCCCAAATCCCATGTGATCTTGGGAGCTAAGCAGGGTCAACACAGGTTGGTACTTGGATGGGAGACCTTCAATGAATACCAGATTCTATAGGCTACATTTCAGAGGAAGGAATTGGCAAAACCACCCCTAAGTATTCCTTGCCTAAGAAAACCCTGTGAAATTCATGGGGTTGCCATAAGCTGATAGGCAACTTGAAAGACAGATGCACACAAATAGTGATATTTGAGAACAGGGAAGTAAAGTTGTCCCTTCTCCCTACCACCAACCTCCTTCAGAAAAATTCATTTAGTTGGAAACACTGTGAAGATGTCCCAGCAATATACCCCCTGGTATTCAGACAAGCTCCAAGAATTTTCATCCTGAAAAATTACCTATTTTTTGCAGCCCTACTCAGTGTAGTTTAAATTGTCCATTTAATGGACAGTATAAACATTGTGTTTTAGATGTGTGTGTTAGATGTGTTTGTTATTTGTCACCACCTTCAAATCTTCATATCCGTGGGGTTTGTAACTATTTCTAAACAAATAAAAAGACACAGTGTTGGGTGGCTGCTGTGTCAAAAAGAGGAAACATTTTCATAAAGACATCTGTGAGCATACATTGTGCCTGCACAGGCTGCAATCCAGCATCCCTTTAGTGTAGTGTAAAAGAGATGCTATGCGAGCACTATGCAGAACAGCAACATTTTGCATGCCAATGACTGTGAAACATGCAATGCACAACCACCCTGTGCAACACGTAAGCACAGTGTGCAGTTGCAATATGCAAGCACAAGTCTAGTGTGCAGTGTGTGACTGCAGTGTGAAACCTTTGTGCATAACTTTGTTTCTGCTGTGGTCAGTAGAATACATCTATTGTGCTATGGTGAATAATTCATTGTGTGTACATGGTGCATAAGTTGATGGTGACTTGAAGGGCCCCCACACACATAGATGCGGATGAAATGGTGCCATTTCCTGTTGAGGAAGCACTCCACTGCCTGTTGTTAATTTCCTTCACCTTATGGCAACCCTATGAATGTGAGTCATCCAAGAGCTCCAAGCATCAGCCGCCCTGCTCAGGTATTGCAGATTCATGGCCGTAGGCTTCCTTGATTGAGTCAGTCCACCTGTGATGTGGTCTTCCGTTTTTCCCACTGATTTCTACCTTGCTGAGCATTATCTTAGAATATGGCACAGTTTAGTCAGCATGTAGATCCCAGTGCTTTTGTTTCCTGTTAATCACAATCCATTTTCTATTCTAATTCCAGGCTGCTAAACATTATAGAGTGATTCAGTCCTTAAGATCATTTGAAGAGGGTCTCCTTCCACTGTCATTCTTATCCACTCTACAATAATCTGACTATGGCTTTGGAATCGCAATGTGAACCCCAGCAGCAATGCTAGCTGGAGGAGTTTTGGGAGCTGCAGTTGAAAGGAGTAATGTTTCCCTTCACTCTTCCCTGATGCATGGCTTGCTGTTATATACTTGGCATGTGCAGAAAAAACACCATTGCCCTTTGAGTAAAAAAATGGAGGTTTAATTGAGCTGTCAATGCTGCCCTCTGCTGACCAATCAATATAAGAAACGTGACTATTAAAGACATATAAAAGATGCAACAGGAAACGTATGCATTCTTAGCTCTTCCAGACAGGACGAATGTGGCAGGAGGAAGTATTTGTTGCTGCATTTCCTGGCTTTTTTTTTTTTTAAAGAGTCAAATGGCCATTTTACCAATCACACAGTGTTTGGGGCTGTTACCCACTCCTTCTCTGCAGTCTTCCAAAGTATTTTGTTCCTATCCGAAATACCATTATTTTTCTTTAAAAATGATAGATCTGCTCACAACATGGGGTGTTCCATTTTCTCTCTACCCCTCCAATAGCATCAGAAGTCATACCAGCAATATCTCAGAGAGTCTCTCCCGCTTCCCATCTTTTTATTAATCTCGGGAATCTCAGTTCCAGTGCCTTTGCCCTCTTCTGTTTTCCTGTTCTTCTCTCCTGCCTCTGGAATATTAGCAGTAGTGACTCAGACAACCTTCCCAGTTTGACATTTCATCTTGAAATTGGCCACTGGAACTTGGACAGCAACCAAGAACGGCAGGTAATTTAGGGATGTGTACCACAGTGTCCCAGTGAGTTTTGGTTGCTGCAGACAGGCAGACCTAGTCTTTCATTATTATAGATTATTTGTTAGTTACAGTTTGTATCTTCCTCAAGAACATAAGAAGAAATATATTGGATCAGACTGAGAGCTTGTCTAGTCCAACTTGTTGGGACAGTGGCCAACCAGTTGCCTATAGGAATCCCATCAGCAGGATCTGAGGGCAAGTGAATCCTCACCACCTCTCCAGAGGCCTTTCTGCCCTACACTGTTATAGTGCTATTATTCCACTTTCAACATCCTGTGGAATCCTGGGGTTTGTAGTTTACTGAGGCCCAAGAGCTCTCTGGCTGAGATTTCTCCGTACCCGTCCCTAAAATGCAAACCCCAGGATTCCATAGCATGCAGAAAGTGAAACAATAGCACTATAACAGTGCTGTGCAGAAAGGCCCACGGTCATTGGTTCTGTTATCAAACTGCTTTTGTTGTCAAAAAGTTCCTTCTGATGTTCATTTGAAATGCACTCTTCCATCAGTTCAGACTATCAGACCTGGTCCTACCCTCTGGGGCATCAGAGAACAGGCCTGCTCCCTCCTCTCTGTGACAGTCCTTAAGGTATGCATAGAGTGCCATCACAGCACCCCTCATCGTTCTCTTCACCAAGCGGAACATGCCCAGCTTCCTCAAACGTTCCTCATATATTTCGATCTCTAAACCTTGTGTCATCCTTGTTGTCCTTCTGTGAATCTTCTCCAAATTGTCTATCTCTCTCTTAAAATGAGGCACCCAGAACATGTGGTCTGATGAGGACAGAATATAGGGGACAATTAATTCCTTTGACTTGGAAACAATGGCTCTGCTAGTGAAGTATAAAATAGTATTTGAGAGCCAGCATGCTGTAGTGGATTGACTGTTTGACGAAGACCCTGGGGACCAGAGTTTGATTTCCTGCTCAGCCACGGAAACCCACTGCGTGACCTTGGGTGTGTCACACAGCACCCAGAAAACCCTGTGATAGGATCACCTTAGGGTTGTCATAAGTCGGGAACGGTCACACAACAACAAACAATATTTGCTTTCTTTGCTGCAACATCACCCAGCCATGGTATTTTCAACTTATGATCTACAATAATCCCAAGGTCCCTTTTGCATGTGGTATTGCTGAGCCATGTATCCCCCATCCTATACCTGTTCATTTGCTTTTTGTGGCCTAAGTGTAAAATTTTGCATTTGTTTCTACTGGATTTAACTTTTTTTCCAATTTCTGACCACTTTTTCAGTTTATCAAGGTCCTTCGGAATTCTGTTCCTATTTTCTAATGCACCATGTTAGCCTCTTGCAGCATGAACAGGAGGAGGGTAGGGGGAGAGAAAAAGTGTTGTTGCTGCTTGTAATACTGAAGGTAATATACAGCCATCCTGTCCGTGCCATCAAGCTGGCTTATATGATTTTCTTATTGCCCCCTTTATCATCACAACAATCCTGTGAGATAGGTAAGAGAGTGAGTAACTAGCTTAAAGTTACTTAGTGAGTTTCATGGCTTCCTGAAAGCTTGAATCTGAATCTCTCAAATCCAAATCAAAACACTCCTAACTGTTACGCCATGCTGGCTCTTTGGCTCTTTAGTTGTCACAGATAAACAAAAACCTTCTCTCTAGGGACAAGCTGGTTTGGACTACCAGGTGCCAGAAAATAAGGCACTCATTTCCAAACTTGGACTGTCAGATGTCATCAGACTTCAGTTCTCAGAAGCCCCAGCAAACATGACCAGTAATCAGGAGTTATGGAAGTTATAGTGCAATAATATCTAGGAACCAAGGACTGGGAGATATTGTACTTTGGGACTGATTGTCACACTCAGTGTTTTTTTCTGAGTTTGCAGAGGTACCGAGCTAGCCACTTGGTGGCTCTTATCTCATCAGGTAGGTTTTTCATTTACTAACTAATTGGTATGTACTTAATGTGCCACATTTGGGGCAGAGGAGGGAGTCAATGTTTTACAAAATCAGACATTTATTTTCTTAAAATAAGGCAGTTAAGTACTTGGAACAGATCACAAGGATTAAGTGGTTCTGCAGAGGAAAAGCAAAGTCCAGGTTTTATCACGTTGCCTGCTGTGCAGATACAGAAATGTCAGATGATCTGTATCCTATAGATTCAGACATACTGTGAACCAGAGCAGTGGAATGAGCATCTTTCTTTTGATGCCTTTTCTCTTAACAAAAAGTTTTGTAGCATCTCCAAGAGTACTAGATTTGTTATAGCATCAGCTGTTGGGTGTATGAAGAGAGTACAATCCACTCCCTGCAGCATCTTCATTATTCGGGTATAAGTAAAGTATAGTGGAGAGCCAGCATTGTGTAGTAGTTTGAGCATTGGGCTATGACACTGGAGACCAGGGCTCAGTTCCCTGCTCGCCCATGGAAACCCGCGTTGAGTGTCACAAACTCTCAGCCCAAGAAATCCCCATGATAGTTTTGTGTTACAGTCACCATAAGTTGCAAACAACTTAAAGGCACACAACATCATCAATATAGTGTATATATTTGGAGGTTGGATTTTTACATGGAGATCAGAACAAATTTACATACAGAAAGCACTGGCTGAGTGTATTATAAGCAGTCAACATTGACAAACTGTTCATGATCACACAAATATGCTGGCAGTAGGAAAAACAGTTAACACACACTGGCTGGAATCCTGTAGGTGACATATACCTGTGTAATCTGGGGTTCAGTGAGGGCATGCCCTTTTTGAGACACTGTGGAGGATGGTATTCACTATACCTTTATCATCATCCCCCTCCACTGGAATGTAGCTTCAAAGACCTGGAGCGTGCTCCCCAGGCCATATAATAGCCAGGGAGATTGCAGACCCTGGTATTTGCAAGTTATGTGTGAAAGTGACATCCCAGCTATAAATCTGCAGCCTGGTTCCTTCCTGTGACTCCTTGGGTACTAAATGGGTGGAGGAGCATCTTTATTTGTTTGAAGCTACCTTCTGGTAGGGAGCAGAAGGAGCCACATGCAACTGTGTGGGATGGAGTGTTCTGCTCTCCCTGTGCTCTGTACGTTTGTACCCACTGTGTTTCTTAAAGCTGTTTGCTCAGTGCAAAACTATGGCAAACCCCAGGATTCCATAGGATGTTGCAGGTGGAATCATAGCGCTGTAACAGTCTAGTGCGGAAATAGCCTTTAGCAGTATAGTGAATATGCTTCAGCAACAGGCTAGCTAGGGTTAAAGAACAACTTGATAGCCAGCAAAGTGTCATACAAGCATAGCTCTGGGTCAGATGTGGCCTCTTAAGCCTCTTTTGCAGCCCTTGGCCTTTCTAGATTCCCTGCACTGGCCTTTTCGTGGCTGAAAAAAAAAGGTGAGTTGCTTTCTTGAAAGCCTCAAGTAGTGCAAATTCACCTGTTTGCAGGGTCTGTCTGCACTATTTACCATTATAAAAACCTGTTTTCCAAAACCAGACATGTACCTCTAACCATCCAGGGGTTTACTTTTGGAAGTCTGTGTGGGCCCCAGACCCACTACAGTTGCCCACCCCAGCGTGGTGTGGTTAGAGTGTGTTGAACTAGTGAAGAAACCAAGATTCAGTTTCCAGCACAGCCATAAAGCTGGCTATGTAAAGTCACACACTTGAACTTGACACAGGGTTATTATGAAGATAAAGTCACATGAAGCCGACCTTGAAAATGTTAATTTTTTAGGTGACAGTTCCCAGAGTGGCCAATGTAGGCTTGGGAATTCTAGGATTTATGCTCCAAAAATAAGTAATATACCCAAACCCTGGACCTCCAAGTGTTAATTGCTCCCTGTGTCCTTTTCCGTTGACCACCTTGACAAGAACTGTAGTCAAGCAACATCTTGGAGGGCTACAGGAAAGTCATTTGCTGTGCTTGAAGATTTTTTCTTTCTCAAATTCTACACCTTGTTTTGCCTCTGCAAAAGAATGTTTTTTTGAGCTAGAAGTAGACGTGTCTGCTTTCAATTTTGACTACTACTGTAACCCAAAGCAGGTCCTGATGGTGGAACTTGCTTCCTAGATCCTTGGAGCTTGGCTAACCATTTATTAGGCAGCGGAATTCAGAATCCACACCTGGTATTTCCCCAAGAGCCCAGATGAGGATAACAATATCGTCCAAAGCTTCCTTTCTTGATCCATCATAGAGCAAGCTGGCAGGATATGCGTTGGTTTGACCCTGGTTTGACCCTGTATAAGGCAGAACATCTTCTCTAAATAGTTTTCCAACCACTTTGGAGTAAGGATGGGGCAGGAGTAGCTCTGCTGCTGCCTGGATTTCCCCATCCCAATCTCCCAAGCTTCAAGATTTGGGAGAAGGGAGGCTGCACATCAAATTCACCAGTGGGAGGGACCACAGTTTCTCTGGTGAACACTGCAAATGGGTTTTATTGAAACCTTTCTGTTGCAATATATGTATTTTCTCAAAGCATGAGAGAGATTTTAAAAAAACAACAACCCTACAACTCCTAGAAGTCCTGGGCATCATGACCATTGGTCAGGCTGGCTGGAAATTCTGGGAGTTTAGTGAAAAAAGCCCCCCCAAGCTCTCAGATGTCCTATATGGGGATTAATATATAGAAAATTATGAGAAGCAACCCTCCACTAGTATTGAAATTATGGGTTTCCATTGAGGAAATGAGAGCCAATGTAGTATAGCAGTTTGAGTGCTGGGCTATGACCCTGGAGACCAGAATCTGATTCCCTGCTTGGCCACGGAAACCCACTGGATGACCTTGGGTGCACCGCACACCCTCAGCCCCCCATAGTGGCTGACCTTGGAGTGTGTGGAGGGGGGGCAGGCAGGGGCGTGGCCGCAGTGCATGGGGGCATGGCCATGGTGCATGGGGACAGGTGTGGCTATGAGCCAGGACGCCCCAAAACCATTGCTGCCTGGGGCGAAGTGCCCCCCCACCCCCCATTCCTATGCGACTGGCCTCCTCAAAAACTGTGATAGGTTCGCCTTTAGGGTCTCCATAAGTTGGAAACGACTTGAAGGCACACAGCAGCAGCATTTCGGAAAAGAGAATCCAAAGAGGTTGTACGCCAGTTATATGAAGTTTGAATCATACAGTAGAAACTCTGTTCTTACTGGGCTGAGAAGAGAGATATTGCCTGTCACAACCTCTTGTCTCTCCCTCTCTCTTTTTCTTTTGTCAGTGATGGATCGGGCTCTGTTTTCTGTGTGTCTGGTAATGTGTGGAATCTCAGCTGACTGAGGTTTGCTGAACCGTTTTATCTCTCCAGCTGAGGCACTCGTTCTTTCGTGCCATGCTATGCCTCACCCGAGATCATTTTGCGGGCAGGTATGTGAGAGGTAGTCCTTATGTACATCTTCCACTGAGATTTCCGTGGGTCCTGCAGGAGTCTCAGCAGATGATGCCATCAGTCTGCATTTGGCAGTGGGAACATAGGCCATTTCCACACTAGACTGCTATAGTGCTATTATTCCACTCTCGACATCCTATGGAATCCTGGGGTTTGCAGTCTCCTCAAAGGCCCCTCCCTAAACTGTAAACCCCAGGATTCCATAGGATGTCGAGAGTGGAATAATAGCGCTGTTAACAGTCTCGTGCACAAATGGCCATAGGCAGCCCTTTCTCTGATCCCCTTCTCTCCACCAGCATTGAAATAGCTGTTTGAGGAGGGTTGTCACAGCCCAACAGGAAAGCCCAGGTTGGGGCATGGCTTTGGTTGTTGTGGAGAGAGAAAGAACACCGAGCTCTGTAACAACCCCCCAAAAAGAAGGAGTTATTTGCAGGCATTAGGTGGGTCTGCGCTTGCATATGTCACTAATAAGATGTCAACCGTGGTGTGGGGACGCTCTTCAGCTGCAGACTAGCCCACATGTTCAAGGCCTGCTTGAATAAAAATGGTTTTGCCTGCTGGTGAAAGGGCAACAGAGATGGGAGTGGACCTAGACTCCCTTAGCTGTGAGTTAGTTCCACATGTGAGGTATTTATAGTCACCAGGTTTATAATCCTAAATAGTTGCCTGCTTCTAGATTTACTAGTACCCAAGATAACCTTTGTCAAGATATATTTTATTACTTACTACTGTATATACCCAGTTGCCCTAGATTTTATTTTCTCATAGGTAATACTTGTTAGAAAGATTTGAGATTCTATGTCCCTAATTCTCCAAACTGTCTTGCCCAGGACCTGTAACTTTTCCCTGTATTCCCCAATCCGATCTGTATTCAGAGTTACATACAGAGGCAGGATTCCTGAGGGAATATACTACCCCCTCCTTGCTGCTAGGCCTCGTCTCCATAGCAACCAGCCTGTTCTCTTGCTGAGAATTGTAAAGGCCCCTCCCTAAACTGCAAACCCCAGGATTCCATAGAATCTTCTTAGGCAGCCAATCATATGAGGTCTTCGCCTGACACAGCCAATCAAACTTTGACTTTTATACATTAGATGACCATGAGGGCCTTATTTCCTTTGCAGTTATTGATGGCAAAACATCTTTCGTCCCCACCACCACCACCACCATCAGAGACCCCTCCCCTCACTTTACTAGGTTTACCATGAGATGGCAGATAGGAGCAGCAGCATTCCACTTAGTGCAGTGACTGGGAGCTGCCATTTTGCTTTCCCATAATGCATTGACCCAACATGTGCCTTGAATTTTTCTGATGGGCCTCAGGTTTTTTTTTTCATGAATGGGAAAGCTAATTAATTTTCTAATATGAAAACACCTATGTTGGATCAGATTGGAGACATTGCTTGGAAATGTTTATTGAATTGCACCATCCAGAATGTTCCAGTTAACATGGCTGAGATTCTGGGAGTGAATAGTCCAAAATAAGTAACTTTTCCAAGCTCTAGTTGAGGATCCATCTGTTATAGCATTCAGGTTCCAGCAGTACCTAGCCCAATATCTCTGACAAGCCAATAAGCGAGATGTAATTGCTGCTAATATCTGGTTCTCAGAGCTAAACCAAAGTGTTCCTGGGAGTCACAGTAGATAATCACAGTAGATAAGGGTTGTGTGTATGTATGTTTGTATGTACACACACAGTGTTTCCTTTATTGGCGTGACTTCCATACACAAATGTGAGGTCACACAAAACCTCATGTCCAATTATATTCAGTGGATATACCGGTTGTGTACCTGCACTAGCGCAGGTGCACGCACATTGTATCCATTGACATTAATGGGATGGAGCATTTGCATTTTTTGTTTTAGGCAAGGGTCCCGGGAACGAACCCCCACGTATATGGAAGATGCACTGTATGTGTATATTTATGTGCCTTCAAGTCACCTGTCAACTCATGGCAGCCCCATGATTTTTTTTATACTTTTTATTGATCAATATATACATAAAAAAATACAATTAAATACTTTGTATGCTTAACAAGATGTGTTTTCGTTTTTTCTTCCAATCCATACTAGAACCCATTATTTTTGACATTGTATCCGTACTACACGTAATAACATCAAGAGAGTTGTTTGCTTCTGCAATACAACTTGTTCATCTATTATATTTTAATTTAAAAGTTTTCTATCTTATTATACCACTTTAATAGAGTCCAAGTAAAATCCATTTGAGTATATTTATTTCAAGCTAGTTGCCTCGCTCCCCTCTATCTATAATGAAACTGTCCTTTCAATTTATGTATAAGTTTATATATTTATATATTTTCTTCTCTTGTGACATCCTTCAAACATTCCCATTCCCTCTCTATATCTTGGTCCGTTCTGCCTTTAAGTCTCTGTGTTAATGTGTCCGCATTTTTAATCTCTAGCACAGCAGTTAACCATTGTTTGGTTTTGGGGGTTTCTTTGTTCTTCCATGTTTTAGCATATTCGATTCTTGCTGTTGTTGTCACGTACAATAGGATCCTCCAATGTTTATTTTGAGTCCTTTGATCTATAGTGTGGAGCGTATTCAATAGGTATATTTCAGGCAATTTATTAAATTGAATTTGTAGAATTGTGCCTATTTTTTTATGTATTTCATCCCAGTATTTTTTTGCTTTGTTACAAGTCCACCATAGATGGTACATCGTTCCGACTTCTTTTTGACATTTCCAACATGTTCCGGTGCCTGTATTGTATATTTTTTTTAATCTGTTTGGTGTCATGTACCATCTATGAAATATTTTTAAGTGGGCAACCCCATGATTTTCCTAGGGGTCTCTTAGGAAAGAAATAGGCAGGGTTGGTTTTGCCAGTTCCTTCTTCTGAAATATAGCTTACAATACCTAGTATTTGTTGGTGGTCTCCCATCCAAGTACAAACCAAGGCTGACCTGCTTAGCTTCCAAGATGAAATGGGATCTGGTCCCATCTATTATCTGAAAATAGGTCTGTTTTAAAAGAGAGAAGCCAGGCTGGCCTATTACCTGTGTTGAGAGATCAGCTGCATTTGATCACAAGTCCCGATATATTTTTAGTAACAATACAACAATTTATATGTTAAATTCGACACATATTCACTGTCCCGAAAGTCCCAAAAGATGCAGTAACAAGCCAGTGCAGGACTTAATTGCATTCTGCCTGTGCTGCTCAGTAGAAATGCAACATTTAGATGCAGCGTCAAAGCTCTAAATAGGAAAAAAAATGCAAAATAGATGCAAGTGCAGTATAGAAATTCCACAACAAAGAATTTACTCTTCAGTCCCGAATATATAACTGAAAATTTGTTGCTGTTGTGTGCCTTCAAGTTGTTTCAGACCTACAGCCACCCTAAGGCCAACCTATCACAGACTTTTCTTGATAAGACTTGTTTAGAACGGGCCTTCCTTAGCCTTTCTGTGAGACTGAGAGAGTGTGACTTGCCCAAGGTCACCATGGATTTCCATGGCCAGTCAGGGATTTGAACCCCGCTCTCCAAAGTCATAGTCCAAGACTCATACCACTACACCACGCTGGCTCCTGTAACCAAAAATTCTGCTACCTTATTCAAAGTTAAAAGTGCCTGTCCAGCTCCAGCTCTTCCCTTCTTTCTGAACTCAGATAGTAAGTACAGTCCCTTCCCTAGGGCCGTTTCCGCACTAGACTGTTATAGTGCTATTATTTCACTGTCAACATCCGAGGGAATCCTGGAATTTGCAGTTTAAGGAGAGGCCTTGGGAACTGCAAAGCCCAGGATTCCATAGGATGTTGACAGCAGAATAATAGCACTATAACAATCTAGTGCGGAAATGGTTTAGGATTATCTCACCCATTGAGTCAAACCAATAAATTCACAGGGGTTGCATTACCAGCAACTGTTCCATTAAGCATTTGCATTTCTGCTGTTTTATTGTAAAACCCTCCGCTTGCCTGAGGCCATTTCTGCACTAGACTGTTATAGTGCTATGATTCCAATTTCAACATCCTATGGAATCCTGCGGTTTGCAGTTGAGGCGGCCTCTCCCAAAACTGCAAACCACAGGATTCCATAGGATGTTGAAAGTGGAATCATATATGCACTATAACAGTCTAGTGTGGAAATGGCCTGAGTCTCCTTTGTTCCTTCTCTCTCTTCATTCCTTTTCCTTGTATGTTTTAATCTTTCAGATTGTGTATCTGAGTACGGTGTGTGTGTGTGTGTGTGTGTGTGTGTGTGTGTGTGTGTTCTGTGCCTTCAAGTTGTTTCTGACTATAAGGTGACCCTATCATTTTTTGGCAAGTTTTTTCCCCCGAGATGGTTTATCATTCCTTTCCTCTGAGGCTGAGAGAGTGTGACTTGTCCAGGGTCACTCAGTGGGCTCCCATAACCAACATGGGGATTTGAACCCTGGTCTTCCCGGGTCCTAGTCCAGTGTTTAAACCGTTTTATCATTGCCACAATGATAGGTCATTCTACATTTCACTTATTTCACTTTAAAGAATGAGGTCAATCAAATGCTTCAAATAGATACGTTCCACAAGGAAAATATACCTAATTCTGAAAAAACTTATGGGAGGTTACTTCAAAAGTAATTATAGTTCCAAATCCTTTCAAAATAGTTGCTATTGGTAGTCACGCTTGATGTTTGCAGTGTTTGAAAACATTTATTTTCCTGTTTCTCAAAAGGGGGAGACAAATAGTTATTTCTGGTTACTTTGAAAAACACTCTAAAAATACGTGAAGCAAGTTTTGAACTAAATGAAAGTTCTCCTCCACAATTTAGGGAGGCCCATAACTATAAACCTAATTTTGAAAGTTGTAGCTCCAGCGCCAAAGAAGTAAAGTTACCTTTGCTCCTTACAATGATAGCATACTTTAGCTGTCTTTAATTGTTGCCATTGGCGAAGCTTGGAGCGTGTGGAGGGTGGGCGGGGCTACGGTGCGTGGGGGCGTGGCCAGGGCATGCGGGGGTGTGGCTATGAGCCGGGAGGCCCCCAAAACTTTGCTGCCTGGGGCGAAGTGCCTCCCCTGCCCCACCGTTCGTATGCAACTGATTGTTGCAAAAAAGAAATTAATCACACACAAATTTGCTATTTGTAATAAGTTAGCTTTTAAGTTCTGCAAACTATTTCCGTTTATTCTCAATAATGTCTTGGCAATCTGTTCCTTTGGAACAGTATTATATATGAGGAGGAGAAGGTTCATTCCAGGGACCGCAGTGCTTTCTTGGTGGTGGCTCCCAGAATTTGAAACTTCCTCCTAAGGGAGGTTAGGCTAGCTGCATCCCTGTTATCCTTCAACTGAAAGGGTACCTTTTTCTTCAAGCCAACTCTTTTACTGATATGCTTTGAAAGTACTTTTAAATTCAGTAGTGTTTTCTTATTATAATTAATTCATTTGTGTTTTAACATCACTTTTTCCCTCCTGTATCTTTTTGATTTGCACTGTCCCAATCTTCCTGCGAGCTGCCCTGTGTTCCAAGTCTATTATGGCCATTTACGCACTAGACCAGTGGTTCTCAACCTGTGGGTCCCCAGATGTTTGTGGACTTCAGCTCCCAGAAGCCCTGAGCATTGACCATAGTGGCTGGGGCTTCTGGGCGCCGAAGTCCACGAACATCTGGGGACCCACAGGTTGAGAACCACTGCACTAGACTGTTACAGCACTATTATTCCACTTGCAACATCCTATGGAATCCTGGGGTTTGCAGTTCAGGGAGGGACCCAGGGCAATGTGATTTAAATAGCCAATCTCTCTTTTTTTAAAAAAAACTTTTAAAAAAATGATGTGGTACGCTGGTTCCTGTGGATTTCAAGAGTAGAATACTTTTGTGAAAGTTGCAAACTAGGCCATTTCCACACTAGACTGTTACAGTACTATTATTCCACTTTCAAATCCTATGGAATCCTTTGCAAACCCCAGGATTCCATAGAATGTTGCAAGTGGCATAATAGCGCTGTAACAGCCTTGTGCGGAAATGGTCTATGAGAAAAGCAGGATATCAGTCCAGTACATGAATGACCTACAAAGACATTTGGTCTTTCTCCTTTTCCTCTTTTTCTCCTAAACTGACAGAAACTTGCAGTTTAATCTTGGGAATGAAGCCATCCTGGTGAAAGTGGCAGGGAAATGGCAGTGGCGGGGGGGGGGATAAGGGGAGGTTATTGCTCTTGCATAGTTATCGGGGGAGTTCAAGAACAAAAGGAACTCTGTTGTGAGACCTGAGGTTAGTTGGTTCAGTTATACTTCCTGATCCTTACTTTCCTCCTCCCCCTCCCAGAAGAAGGCTGGGAGTTTATGATTTTTTTTTCCCCTTTTCACTGAGCGCATTTAGAGGTGGACTTTCCCTTCCAGAGCAAGAGCAAGGCTTCCAGGTAAACGATTACCCCCAGGGCTGAAAACAGCAGCGATACTAAGCGGGGTGGCTACACGGAGCCGGGTTTCTGTCCTGTCCGGAACCACCACACCTTGCACAGCTGGTGTGGTGGGTTTCAAGGAGATTTTGGAGTGCCTGTGTGTCTCCCTCTTCCACTTTTTGCAATGTTTGGAAATGGTAGGAATCAGGCTTTGGGGAAGGGTTTTCTTGCACCCTGGTTAATAAGACGAGCTGTGGGCTTTAAAGGGGTGTCGGAGTGGTGGTTTTGTGTTCCCAGCCTGCTAGGAAAGAGTAAAGCTTGGCGGTTCTCTCTGCCTTCAAGGGAGGAACCAGTTCTGTGGGAAAAGTGAGTTTGGCTCCAGGCTGTTAACATAACTCAATTGTTTAAATGGCAGTAGAATTAATGCTTCATGAATCCTATTTAGTTCAGTAATACTGTTGCTGTGTACCTGTGAAACATTCAGCAACCCATCAGGTTGAAAGCAGCTCTTACTGGTGGTAGTTTCGGCCTGGCCACTCTGTAAGCATTTTGGATTAGGACATTCTCATTATTCTTGACGGAATTGGAAGTTTGCAGGAATAAACCAGGGGGCTGGGGTGGAGGGAGGAAGAACTCTGTGTCCTTGCTTGATAGAAATCTTGGATTTCAAGGTGTAAAACCAGCTTATTCAGCCATTAGCCAAAGAGAAAATATTTATCTTTGGACCTTTGTTGGGTGTGAGTGGTGGACTGCTATACAACTACCTCTCTAAGACGCTAGCCTTTTGCATTCTTACTCTTGCTTCTTAAGTTGGGTTTTGTACTCCAGCAATTAGAGTGATGTTCCCATCCCTTTCTGATCCAGGAAAATGGGTTTGGGGAAGATAGAAGTTATGATGGGAAGACAGAAGTTATTTGTTGTTGTGTGCCTTTAAGTTGTTTCTGACTTACCACACCCTAGGGCGATCCTTTCACAAGGCTTTCTTGGCAAAGCTTGTTCAGAGGGGAGGTTTGCCTCTGTTATCCTCAGAGGCTGAGAGTGTGTGACTTGCCCAAGGTCACCCAGTGGGTTCCCATGGCTGAGTGGGGATTCAAACCCTGGTCTCCATAGTCCAACACTCAAACCACTGTTCCTCCCCCAGTACTATCTGGAGGGCACCATGTGGCGTGTAGTAGAAAAGTGTGGTGTAGTGGTTACGGTGTTTGAGTGACATTTGGGAAATCCAGCTTCTGGGCCCCTCTGAGCCATGAAATTCACTGGCTGAGCTTGGACCATTCATTCTGTCAGCCTGACCTCCCTCTCAGAGTTGTTATGAAGATAAAATGGGGAAGAGGAGAGTCATCTACGGTGCCTTGAATTTATTGGAGCTGAGAGTTCTCAGGCTCACTCAGGTTGATTCTGAAAGTGTGGGCTGTGGTGGCTTTGAACCCCCATCTCTGATGAACCCCCAAAACAGATTTTAAACTGGAAAATTCATGGCTTTGGGAATGCAATGAAGATGTGGGGGGGGGATTGAACTGTGGCTTCTAAGGATATGTAGCTTAACTTAACAAACGATGATAATGAAATCTAGGTTGCCAGATCTGAACGGAGTGCAATATGGCTGCAACAGGCGCCTTTGGTTGCTGCTTGAGGCTGTGATGTTCAGCTGCGACACTTTCCACTGCCCAGTTGCAGCACTTTGGTTCCACTGTAACTGCCATGGCTGCGTCCTACGAAACCCTGGGGCTCATAGTTTGGTAGTATCCCCTCCTCTAACCTCCAGGCCCTAAGATTCAATGGGATGGAGCCATGGCACTTAAAGTGGTATCAAAGTGCTCTGATAGCGTAGTGTGAAAGGATTCTGTCAAAGGACAGCTATTTTTGTGATGTAAACATTCTGATCATATAACTGAGAGCCCACAGTTCACAGCTTCCCTTGACAAAGACCTACCTTTTGATAACTCCATAAAGTGCCACTGATGGCACCATGTATATATCTATAGTAAACCTTTTAAATGTTGATTTTACCATCCAGAAGACATCAGCCGTTTTTTGGTTTTGTTTCTGTCTGTAGTGACTGTCCACAACCTAAGGGCCTTCCATGATCTCTGTTCTGCTCCAACGAATCTTTTGGAGGGGGTGGAAGTGGCTCCCTTATAGCTAATTTGGGGGTGGGGGGGTAGTGTTGGCCAGTCAGCCAACCATTTCAGCTTAGTTTAGGCTGGTGATGGGAAATACTGCCCCTTAGCTACGGCCTGTCCCTCACTTCCCTTTGTTTGCTCAGATGGTAGGACTTTGAGCAAAGATATGCCTTACCCTCCCCATATTTTTGGAAGTGGGGAGCTTCACACGGATCCAGATGCTCTGTTGACCCCTTCCGTTTCTGCTTTCTCAACTGATATTGCCAGGGAAGAGTGGAAAGATGCAATCAGAATGTTAATCTCTGTGTTTAAACTGGGAAATGTCTGTCACTGCCCTGCTTGTGTGCAGTTTTGTGATTTATCCAGTTTTCAGAATAAAGAAGAACAAGAGCAAGTAAGAAAGAGCCCCTTTGTGACATTAATCTACAGCCGTTACAAACACCTTTCAGAAGAAGAACTAACAAATGGAACGGCAACAAAATGTTGCAGTATAGAGTACTCCTATTTAGGATGTTAGCCAGCCATATCCTTTTCCACAGGATACCCTCTGCTGGGTTTTTCAGTTCTTAATCCATGCCACTCATCAGACACCCATTGCTCTGTGTTCACTGGATATACACTATTGTCATGGGGCTTTTTTGAATCTTGCCTGTAGATAAATCCCAAAAACGTTTTCTGTGTGTTTGTACTTCTGCAAATGTAGTGGTTCCCCCAAGCCTGCCAATACCTCCCTCTTGTGCTTGGATGTAGTTGTTTTGGCTGCATAAGAGTCCATGTTCAGAAAATGGTATATTTCTCTTTTTAGCTGATAGATTAAACTGATGTTTAATGCTATAATCATATTTTGGTTTTTATCTGGATTTAGTTACCTTTCTTGAATGCTGCTTTTGTAAAGAAAGCTTGGTTCAAAATAATTTTTGTTGCTAAGGTTCCTCCAGGGGAGATATGCCATTGCTGTCCTCCAAAGTTGAGAAAGTGTGACTTGCTCGAGGTCAGCCAGGGTAGAGTTCATAGCTGAGTGGAGATTCGAGCCCTGACCTCCTAGAGTCCTAGTCCAGCCCTCACACTACTACCCCACGCCAGCACACTTGAATTAATTAATTAATTATTTTACAGTGGTACCTCCACTTTCCCAAGCACCCTTGCGAAAGTGAAGAAAACGGAATAACACCCCGTCCTGTTCCATTTTCCATTCCCTTGCCTTTTGCCTGGCATGTGAACCTTCTGTCTCAGTGTTGATGCAAAAGGCAAGGGAATGTGGGGGGAGCTCCAGAGGGGAAAAGGAAGGTGTGAGCATGCCCCACCATTGCCTTATCTTTTGCATTGGTGCACATTCTCCACACCAGGGCAAAATGCAAGTGAATAGGATGAGGAGCTCCAGAAGTGAGAAAGGAGGTGCATTGTTCCTCCTCACCATTCTCTTGTCTTTTTTTTTGCCTTGGCACATGTTCTCCGTGCCAGGGCAAAATGCAAGAGAATAGGAGGGGGGAGCTCTGGAGGGGAGAAGGAAGGCATGTGCATTCCCCCCCATTCCCTTCCCTTTTTCCTGGACGTTCTTGCCTTCCTCCCTCTCTGCGCTTGGCAAAAGGAAAGGGAATGGGAGGAGGAGAATAGGGGAGGAGTAACGCTCATGCCTCACAAATGATCAAATTTGTGAAGGTCAAACTCACGAATGTGGAGCGAGGACTGTGCAATAGTGAGGAATCTCTCTAGATCAGTGGCCTTTTGGATCTGAACTCCCAGATCCCCTGTGAATTGACATCCAAAACATCTGCAGGACCAAACATTCAGAATCACTCCTGTAAATAATGTTAAACTCTCACTCTGTAATTCCCAACCAGCATGGGCTGCTGTTTTCTGCCTTCCTTACCATAGGCTATGCTTGCTGGGGCTGCTGGAAGTTGCAGTCAAACAGCACCTTGAGGGCTGCATTGTTCTGACCAGTGTGTATAGGATTATAGCTTGTCTGAATGTGATTCTGTTCCTCTTTTGGACTCTGGTGTTTGCCACCTTCTCTTCCTGCAATGTGCATAGCATGGCTGGCCAACTTGAAAGGAACTTGAAGGCCAGATATCATAGCTGTGCAGGGTAGAGAGAGATACGGAGAGGAGAGGAGATCACTACAGGGAGGATGTTGGTTGTCCCCCATTTGGAATCAGTACGGTGGGCCCTTTATACTAAGCTCAAGGAGTCAGTTGCCTCAGGCAGTGGGCAATTGCAGGTGGCAAATGTACCACTCTTCTCCTTACCCTGGCACGCTCACTTTGAGACCCATTGGGAGAAAAGTGAGATATAAAATAAATAAATAAATGGTCCATGGCACTCTGGAGACTCTACCACTAAGTTGTGCGTCTCTCTGGGGCCTGAAGTTTCATTTCTCAGAAGTGCCCCCTCGCTTTACCCAGCCCCATCCCAGCAGCGGAAAGTCCCCATCCTTGTTTGCCCATCCACCAAATAACGGCCACCTGGGCAACCCTCTCCGATCCAGAGAGGAGGAGGAAGAGGGATGACATCGGTAGCAAGAGGAACAACAGAGCCTGTAGTCATCAGAGTAGAGGCATAACAGCCCAAGTGACTGCACCGCTGTTGACTCTGCATCAGAAGCTTTCCAAATACTGTACTTGGCTCTGAGTCTTCACAGTCAGGTTTTATGAGAGGGACAAAACCATCTGGGAAATCAGCTTTCTTCTCTGAAGACCTATTCTCTGGCAATGTGGGCAGCAGTGCCATTCAGCCACTCTCTGTGAACAATTTGCTTAACACTTTGCCAGTAAAATCACTCTGACTCGGATGCTGTAGTTGGGATGTGCGGAATAGATTCTGGTAATACAGCAGTAATGGATTCCACCCCCCCCCAAAACATTTATACAGCTGAGAATGTAGACAGGATCTTTGGAAAGCCTCTGTCTGTGTGCTTGATTCTTTTCTTTCTTGGTTCATTGAGAAGACCTTGGGAAGAGGGACTGGCCAAGCGACTAAAGGGGTGGTTATTGCCCCTTGCCACCTCCTTACTGCAAGAGAGGGTTCCACTGTGCCTGAAGGAGAGAGGTGTAAAAGATATATTTTTAAGAACCCTGACTAAGCTATATATTGATAATTACTGAGCATTTTCTGAAGTTAAATTTCTGGGCAGAGTACTGTAGCTTGTGGTAGACTCTAGATCCATTTTCATTCTGGTTTCAGGCCTGTTGATGTGAGAGAGATGACTTCAGTCTCCCTGGAGAATGATCTTTGCTAGGATGGATGGTGTATGTGTATGTATGTGTATATGCATGTCCCTGCTGGTTCCGCTGAACCTTTTTGCACCTTTTGATGCGATCGTTCAATTACATTGTTTTAATCCATATGTGTTTTCACCAGTATGTGTTTTTATATTTGTCTCAGGTCTAGAGAAGAGGTGGGGTATAAATAACAGAAGCAAAAATTGGGCAGCCCCCGATAAAATCTGCAGAAGAAGCAAGAGACACGTCTCAAGGTGCTCAGCTGATAGATGTTTTATAGGTAAAACCACATGTTTTGGCCTGTATATACATACACACAGTGATCTTCTTCAGGGACTATTTGGAATTTAACCTCAGAAATTTTTTGGATCTGAAACTCTCACATTGTTTAGTGGTTTCTTTTTGCCCAGTGAAGAATATTAAGAGTTTCAGCTCCAGAAATTGCAAATAGCCCCCAGAAAAAGCTTTTGAGATACAGGCTGAAATGTGTTGGGTGGTTGTTGTTTTTTTTGAACCAATCAAAACATCCACCCATTGAGCACCTTGATGTGTCTCTGTTTTTCTGTTTCATTTTGTTTTTGTTTTGTGAATATAAATCAGTAAATAAGCTGACAATGACTTCAGCAGGTACATGAACAGGTTCCCCCCCTTGGATGTACAATTCAATAAGAGATGCCAGAAATCTCCAATAAATCATTTCAAACATCCTACAACACCTTAAATCATTTATATAAATCCAGCTTATTTGTATTTTGCATTTTTAACCTACTTTCATTGGCATAATATTAAAAAAAGCAATATTTGGAAAGAGAGTGGATTGAAGTGTTATCATTTTTTGAGCATCTGTTTGAATTGTATGTGTTTCTAAATTTGTATATTCTGGAACTTTGATATTTTGTGTCAGATTTTCTTTATCATGTTAGCTGGTCTCGGTGCAATCGTAATGGAGGTGTGGCTCTTCTGTTTCTTGGCATAAGAGTGGCAGGGTTTGGAGTGCCAGGCGCAGATAGCTGAATCTCAAGGTTGTTCAATAGTATGGCTTGATACTTTGCCATGTAACTGCTTCAAAGTCTGTTTCATTCTTTCAACTTGCAGTGATGTATTTAAGTCTTTTACTCCAAGTCTCAAGTCTCTACCTTCAAGTCTCAAGTCAAGTCTCAAGTCCTTGAAGATACTTTCAAGTCACGTCTCAAGTCTGGAAGCCAACTTTATACCCCAACCAAAATTCCAGAATTATTGGATAGAGTAAAATAAATTCAGTTTTAACAATTTAAGCAGAGTCGGCTCTCCACATTTGCAATTTTGCCAGCTGCAGCTTCAGAAGTGGGGAATAGGATCCTTTCTTATTCCTCATTACTGAAGATTAGAAAGCTTTAGAAGGAAGGTTCCTTCTCTTCAAGCGTGCTGCCTAACACATTTGCTGTTCCCCTCTGAGAAACGCGCCCTGCACTCTGGGGACAAGTCTTATCTTCTGCTCTTAGAAAACATTTTAGAAGGCTCCTCCGATTTGCAACAGGGACAGGCTGCTGAACAGACCTCAGGCCCATTGCCTAACCTGTTTGCTGTTCCCCTCTGAGAAATGCACCCACACTTTGGGCTTGGGACAGACTGTCATGTGACCAGTAGGCAAAAAGAGATGGAAGCATTGTTCAAAGTCGTAAGGTTTTTGGATGAACACATTATGTTACTGGACCAAGGGCATCAAGTCAGTCGTTAAAAATACACAAGTCTCGAGTCATTTCAGTGCATCATTTAGGCCAGTAGTCACTGAAGCACTTAGTCCGACTTAGTCCAAGTCTATTGACCGACCTATATCGTCAAGTCACATTGAGATCTCATCAATGATATTTTGAGCCCCAAAGGGTTTTATTGCTAAGCTCAGTATCACAGTCTTGCTTTGGTCCAAAGGCTGAGGCTGCAGATCAAATTGATAGGATTCCCAGTAGAGGCGCCAAGGTTTGGCATTTTTCTCATGTCCGAAAGTGAGACTAAGCTATTCAAGTATTTTCTTTTCAGGTATAAAGGAGGCTGAGGCGAAATCACTTGATCAGGGTTCCAGGTGCAGGAAAAAAGGCTGTGCCAGTTTGTGTATAGTCATCTTTCTCATGTAAGATGAGACTAAGCTATTCTAAATAAATATTTCTTTATAAAGCTTTGAAGTATGTTAAGCAATCTAAATTTATAGTGTGTTACATTTGGGCGGGAATAAAGGCATAATGCAGCTTTTTGATAATACCTAAGAACTGTCACATGATGAGTGAAGTTTATCTCTTCTACATGTCTTCAAAGAATTGTCCATCTACATTTAAAAAAAAAAAAAAACCCCGCCCGCAAATTAATGCAAAGATGATGATTATTGCCATTTCCTTTTACAGTAGAGTCTCGGTTATCCGACCTTCATTCATCCGACATTCCGGATTATCCAACATCGCAGCTGCCTGGGGCGTGGCTGTAGGCATTTCCACGCCCCCAGGCATGCCCAGACACACACCCAGGCACGCCCCCAAAATGGCGGCCGCCACAGGCCTCCGGATTATCTGACATTTTAGGGTATCCAACAATCAGCCCGCCTGTTTATGTCGGATAACCGAGACTCTACTGTATTTCTTAAAAACAATTTCCATGAACAAGAGAGATCTCTACTTCAAGGGTGCTACAGTCTAGAAATCCACACAAAGAAGATAGAGAAAAGAGAGGAAACTAGAGTCAGAAATTAAATTTGATTGCGCATATACAGATATCTATGTTCACTGTGTGACATAGAATCTGAATTTCATAGGTTAATCTGTGGATGTTGGGAAGGTGGGATGATGTCCATGCTTCATGTCAAATTAAGAAATGGCCAAATTAAGAAATGGTATGTGATTAGAATATCTTCTCTCATGACATTGGAAAGCCTCTATGAGAAGGTTTAACTTTCTTTCATCTCATTCTCTTGCGTGCACACAAAAATTGCTTGCACAATTGGTTACAATATGAGTAGTATATAAGAATAGGGTCTAATTGCCTATACTTTGTCACTGCCACTTAAAATAAATTGTGCAACTGCTCCCTCTTCTCCTCATTAACTGGTTTGTGTGTTTGTGTAGAATGATACAAAATATAAAAGAAGTTGTGGGAAACAAAGGAGGGTTACATATGGAAGATATTGTCTGGAAACCATCACAATCCCAGGTATATGCAGGGGGGATTGCATGATAAAACCCTGATAATATTTTTCAAATTTATCTGCTTCTTTAATGATTTTGTATTGTTTTTAACCTGTCATTTTAATGTGACAATTTTAATTGTGCTTTTGAATGCTACTGTTTCTTAGCTGATTGTTTTTGTGAGCTGCCTTGAGTCCCACCCAAGAGGAAAGGTGGCATATATACGAAATAAAATAAATAAATATGAAACCACCACAACTTAATGGCTAGGGACAGAAAAGAAATGTGTTGGCTTCACATTTCCTTATCAAAACATTCATTATGCATATCCTGAGACTGGTAGCAAGACAAAGTGAATCCCTGCTTGGAAATCCATATTTTTGCCCTGGTATTCTTGGCCAAGGAAAAAGGCACGCGGAAGTTTGAGTACACCTGGGGTGGGGGAACTGAACAACAACAAATGTAGATAACAATGGGCACAAACATGCTTAGTCAGTTGCAAAAATGTGTAAGAGGAAATGTCTGTTTTGAAAAAGTCCACATAAATTCCCACACAGGAAGATATTTAAAAGATCTTACAGCTCAGAGTAGAACTGGGATAGCATGAGGATGCTAGTAGGATTTTGTGAAATGCAGCAAAAATGAGTGACAGATGTTCACATCCACTGCAGCAGCTCTGAGATACATCTGCCAGACAGTGCAAGAGTTGCTCTTTGGCTTTATTTGCAAAGCAAAATGTAAAAGCATGGGCTGGTTTATTTATTTTTAAACTGTGTTCACAGATCTGCTCTTCCTTTACGGAGAGCAGACTGTCTTGTCACCAGTGTTGTGTTTGGTTGACCCTGCAAAAATCCCCTTGTCACTCGCACCCCATCCCTCTTAAATCAAGCACTTGTTTAGCACAGCAGGAAAGCTTGGATAAGGGATTTATCTGTGGCAGGGGGGTGTGCTGAGGTCAGGCCTGTCAATAATACAAAAACAAACTTCCTCAGGAAAGGAATCTGCAAAGAGTTTTAGAGCACTGCCCGGGAAACTGGCTGTCCTTCCTGAGGCTATAAGCGCAGGCCAGTGCAAAGGTTGGATGAGGTTCTTTGGGTATTTTCTTTTGCAGCACATTTTTGGGGACTTAACTTTTAGTAAATGGATATCTAAGTTAGGCTAGGAATGTGAGACTGTCTCCGCAGAGTCTTGGCTTGGGATTTAATATTTAATCAGGGCAGTGAAACAACTACCACAAAACCAGCCAGGCATGACTCTGCGTGCTGCGGCTCCTCAGTAACAATACAGGTTGTCAGGTGGTTGGACTTCTGACATGCACAGAGGCAAGCTTTCTAACGTTGTGTAATGAGGAGGGGCCAGAAGTCAATACTCAACCATCTAAAATATATGTTCAAAATATCTTGGCCTTTTTTGGCAGGACGGTTAACAGCTCTGTACAATAGGAAATATATTGACATTATTATTTCATCCTTCCTTCAAGGAGCTTTTCTCTCCACTCCCATTTTATTCTCACAACAGCCTTATGTTGTTGAGTACACAAGGGCAGGATTGCTTGTGGATTGCTTAGTTCCTAATTGGGAAATAAAACATACGGCTGGGGGTTTAAAAGAAGCTGTGAACATCTGTGTATCTTCCTGTATCTTTCATCTCACAAGGTTCTGCCTTTTTCTGTCTGGGGACCAAGCCACAACCATTCATGCCTTGAAAGCAGTGCTCCACGCAAGGGCCTTCCCTTGAAGAATGTATTGTCCCCAAAAGTGGCAGTTGCAGTCTAACAATTCTGTAAAATAATGTGCTTCCCATACTGGGATATGGGATGAATGGGGATGTATCAAGAGGATTTTCAGTAGATGTTTCCAGTTACAAAACTTCGTCTTTCCAGAGACTTACCGGTACCAAAATTGAAGAATGTTAGGAAACAGTCATTTTTGAATTTATTTTTCAGGGATGCTACCTTTATTTTTAAAGCTACTTTAAATGTTTTTAAGTAAATAAGTGGCTAAGCTGCCCAGAGGAGTTGTATTTTCAAAGGTATTTGAATGTGGGATTCTGATCCATTTCACTCCAGAACTGGTGAAATTTAGAGTGATCCTCTTGTTATCACTCACCTCTTGGGTGGTGGTGGCTGTTTTGGCCATTCCAGGAAGTAGCCTCAAACTTGTAAAATTCTGTTCCCAGCCCAGAGGTCCATACCTTGGTAGTGTTTCTTTACAAAGCAGAACTTTGTGATGTTTATAAAATCAACTTCTCTGACCTTGATAAGGGTGTGTGTATTTTGTTTGTCCTCCACGAGTTAACTTCTCGAGGGTGTGCAGATTAATGATCAAGATATCCTTCAGAAATCATTCACCAGTTTTTCAAATGCTCTTTGGAGCAGAATGGCACAAGTACGGTTTCTCCCAGAGATAATTCCCACACATGTTGGGAAGAAAATGTGTCCAAAATTTTTTAGGTTTTCTAACAGATGGCTGTTTCTAATGTTGGTTATTAGAATGCTTTTAGAAAGAATTTTGATGCCCAACAGCTTTGGAAAAATAAAATATAAAGGATTTTTTTTCTGCATTTAATTATTGTATCCATATCTTGGGTTTCTTCCTTCATGGAACTCAGCTTGGTACGTATGAGGGTTCCCAGGTGGTTTCCTTTTTTCTTTTTTTTTAATTTTCTTTTTTTATTATAAATTTTATTAAATGTAACAACAAATAGCAATACACATACGTTACACGAACTCATCGTAATACAACGTAACACACAATACACAAATAATAATACACAAAAAAACACAGAAAAAAATAAAATGGCAACATCCCAGAAAAAACTGAGAGATTACCTCTATATACACAGAACATATAACGTAAATTAATTACTTCACATTAATCTTCTCAATTGGAAGGACTGGCATAATGCATAATTTGCACAAATTCTTATATTTGTCATTCTCATATTTCTCTATCATTCACTTAGTCTTAATGCCTAAAAATTTATTCTGATTTAACTATGTATATAAATATATAAATTATACGTCTTTTAGTCAGAGTCTTTTTAAGCCAACATCCATTTATATCATTAGCTTAATATTACTTGTTTCATTTCTTTTACTAAGATCTTGCCACGTCCTTCCACTAACCTACCCGCCCTTACCGAACCTCAAGAAAAAAGACGCTTACCTATCTATACCTTACCTTCTATACAGACTCTGTGTATCTTACGTATCACTCATTTTTATTACATCACTCTTTTCCTTATATCAAAGTTGGATTTTGAATTATACTTATATAATTATGCTTTAAGATATGCTTTTATGCCTGCTTTTATCCTATATGCCATATGATGATATCAGGTGATATCTAAATAGTGACCCCAACCTGCCCCTACGTAGCTTTTGTGCCCTTGGAACTTTTCCAAATTGCAGAGGTTTCACTGAAGCAAGACATTCCATAAACAGGATGACCCTAGTAAAGGCCTCATCAGTCATTCCGTTTGGGGTGAAGTAAACAAGCAAGGAGGATATTATGGCCTGCCTTCCCACTAGCCCTGTCCTTCCCCACTTTTCTCACACCAAAAGGTGATAAGTCTCAAGAGGAGAGTCATTTCTCTCCATTATACAGGAGGTTCTGTATTTCAAAGTTGTTGCTATTTATCTGAGCTAATAAAATATTTCCTCATGTGTTTAACTTTAAAGAGAAAATCTGAATATGGCTTAAGTGTGTATATCTTGAAGCAAGGGTGGACAACTCATCTGGTCCAGATTGTTTTAGATTGCAGTTCCAGTTCCCATCATCCATCGCTGTTGTCTATACTAGCGAGGGCTGATGAGACTTGGAGGACAAAAATATCTGGAGGACCACAGTTGCTACCCCGAGTTCAAAAAATTCTAGCTGGCTTTTAAATCAACATCCTACTCTCTTCTCTTTTTGTCCCAACTCTCTCCTCTTTTATTTCCCTCTTCTTCCCTTCTCCTCCACACTGATGTTTGATGTACTTTGTGCACATCTCAGTTGTGCCAGTAGACCTGTAGGAAAATGATAAGCAGAAGTCCGTCTGGTCTTCCTGACTACTTTGTAGTTCAGAAGAATTGTGATTTGAGTCTGCACCTGGATGTACAAACGTAAACTACATTGCAACAGCAATTCAGGGGGTATCTTTGCAAGTGTATAGTAGATTAAGTAAGGTAAAGAAAACACGCACTTATTCACCTACAGAATGGCTATGTGGCTATGTGAGTTGTCTCTTATAATATGGTAAGTTGGCCAGTAAGGTGTCATTTTGATTTTGTAATTGCCATTGGTTTTTTAATGGTAGTAGAGGCTGAAATTTTGGCAAAGATGGTGACTGAATGGCAACCATCTTGGATTTCAACATGGTAGCAATACAGTCAGCCCTTTGCTAGGGTTAAGGGCTTGGGAGCCCCACAAAAGTGGCAAAACTACAGATATCAAAATGTGTGTGCGTGTCTGTGGGAAGGGGGCCAAGGCATGGTGGGGAGAAGGGGCACCCCGAATCCAAAGCAGATGAGGGAAAGGAGACGAAAAGGGGGTGGGTTGGCATGGAGGCTCTATACTTCCTCTCTCTTACCCATTTCGGTGTGGAGGGCATCAGAAGGGGGTTTGTGGTGTTGAGGAATTGGGCTGTGAGCCATCCTTAGCTGGCCACGCAATGGCTGATGGAGGAAGAGGAGTACCAGGGATGGGTTTTCAGAGGTCTGTGCAGCTTGATTGGAGCTGCTGAGAAGGAAGGTTCCCCAAGTAAAGAAGCACTTGAGGTGTGTGGTACAGGTAGGGATTGCAAATAATCAGAGTAGTGAAAGTTAAATCTGCAAATGTGAAGGGCCGACTATACTTGTTTCTTGCCAGGTTGACAATATGAGTTTTTCTGTAGCAGATGCACCTTGTGACGATGAGTTTCCTCCAGGAAGATGTCTCTTGACCTTTCCTGTCTACTGTATTCCTTGACTCAGTTCTTGTGTATTGGAAGCTGGGTTGGTCCTCTGTCTATATAGCACCAGCCTGCCTGTGATTTGGCATTTGCTACCATGAGCCCTGAAGAAAAAACAAGCAAGCAATAATGGGATGTGGATCCTTAAATTGTTCTTTGTCTTCTTGCATGCAACAGGCAAATGAAGTGACCGACAGTGCGTACATGGGCTCAGAGAGCACCTACAGCGAGTGTGAAACGTTCACTGATGAGGATACCAGCACATTGGTCCACCATGAGATGCATGATGAATTAGAAACCGACAGTGCAATTGATTCCACGGTGCACTCGGAGTTCACAGATCCCATTGAGGAACCAGAGAATGGGTAGGTATTTTCCCCCTGCTGGTGAATGCGTACAAAAAGAGAACTTCAGCTGTATCTGTTTAAGTCGCTTTGAATCCCAGTGCAGGGAAGAGCTGGATTATAAATAAATGAATAGACAGATAGATTTCTTGGCAGGCCAGCCCTTGAGAAGCACAAAACAAAGGGGGCAGGTGGATCTTCATACTAGCGGGGTGCCACAGGGTTCTGTCCTAGGCCCGGTGCTGTTCAATACCTTCATTAATGACTTGGATGAAGGAATAGAGTGCACGCTGATCAAATTTGCAGATGACACCAAATTGGGAGGGGTTGCTAATACTATTGATGACAGGATCAAAATTCAAAAGGACCTGGACAGATTGGAGAGCTGGGCCAAGGCTAACAAAATGAATTTCAACAGAGAGAAATGTAAGGTCCTACACTTAGGCAGAAAAAATGGTATACAGAAATATAGGATGGGGGACACGTGGCTAGATAGCAGTACGTGTGAAAGGGATCTAGGAGTCTTAATAGAGCAGCCAAGAAAGCCAACGCAATTCTTGGTTGCATCAATAGGAGTATGGTGTCTAGATCGAGGGAGGTATTGGTACCACTTTATTCTGCTTTGGTTAGACCTCATCTTGAATACTGCGTCCAATTCTGGGCACCCCAATTCAAGAAGGATATGGATAAGCTGGAGCAGGTCCAGAGGAGGGCAACTGAAATGGTGAGGGGCCTGGAAGCCATGCCCTATGAGGACAGACTTAGAGAGCTGGGTATGTTTAGTCTGCAGAAGAGCAGGTTGAGAGGGGACATGATAGCCATGTTTAAATATTTGAAGGGATGTCATGTCGAGGAGGGAGTGGGCTTGTTTTCTCCTGCTCTCTTCCAACTCTACATTTCTATGATTCTATGAACATAGATGAGACCACAGGCCTAGAGATGTGAAGGCCCGGGAAAAAATGGATTTTCCACAAAGCTTTTTTTCCTTAGAAAAATGGGGAAAATTGATTTTAAAAAAAGATTATGGAATATTTTCTTTTAGAATGATGAATTAAAAAGTTTTAAACAAGATGTCCATATATTTATTTCTTCAAAAATATTACTAAAAATTGTGTAACATGAAGACTTTTATGCAAGACCATGTATTCTCTCTTGTCATTGCAATTCCTGGCCTTAGCATATTTTCTCTGTTCTTTTTATGGGAATGAAAGCTTTATTCCTGCAAGACTAGAAGAAACAATAATTCAAATTACTACTGTATTATGTATAGAATTAATTTATGAAGTAAAGTAACAAAGCGCTTTTTAATCTGTAAAGGATGCTAATATTCAGTTTTTCAATATTCAATTCAATTTTTTATTTTTTACAAAAGAGTGTTTTTTTAAAAAAACAGAAAAATTGTTTTTTTTTTTAAGACTTCAAAATTTCTGGACATTTTGTATATCTGTACAGGCCTTAACCAGCACCTAATGTCTATGAGACATGGACAAGCAGATTAGGGAAGCAATAACCCCCTTCACAGCAATTTGTGTCTTCGTGAGTGAAGCAGCTAATGTTTATGCATTCAGCTTGGAAGGCCTGATTGGTACTGATAGCTCATTGAGATTAAACAGAGGTCCTTTCCCACTCCACGTTGAGAGCCCTTTGTTTGCTTGGATGCTTTCACTTTCCGTAATTGTAGTGCTATGATTCCACTTTAACTGCCATAGCAGCATCCAGCAGCATCTTGGGATTTGTAGTTTAGACAGCAACATTTAGAATTTTCAGCTGGTGGACTCCAGTGCCTCCCTAAACTGTAGACCTCAGGTTTACATAGAAGTGCAATCATAGCGCGGTTGAAGTGGAATCATAGCACTATAATTATGTAGTGTGAAAGGGCCTCTACCCGGAACATCTGAAGAGGAAACTCTTTTTTTTTGGCCAAGAAGTTGGAGAAGGCTCTGTTTGTGAAGCAGGCTAGAAAGAGTGTTCTGTTGCGGGTGCTTCTGCAGATTAAGGTGGGTGGGGGTGGGGGACAGGATTAGCCTGCTGCTTTCTTTGCTGAAAAGAGCCGGGCTTGGCGGTTGCTAACCCTCAGTCCGTAATCGGCTTCCGAGCTGGAAGGCCATCGGAGGCCCTTTTTTCTTGGAGTGAATTAACAAGCATGCCAGCCTGGGTCCGTTCTGCTCGACCTCCTCCTGGGAGTATGGCTCAGTGCCTGGGGCTCTCCTGCCTGTAGGTACAAAGACCTTCTTTTGTGGGGTGCCTGCCTGCCTGCCTGCCTTGTCTGTCTGTCTATCTTGCATTGGAAATTCTCCATTTGGCCTCAAGATTGTCAGAATTCCAGGGCTGAGGGGAGGGCTTAGGTGTCTCCTTTGGTCTTCCCTGTTTCTTCAGTCCTTTGAAGCAGCTAGTGAGCAAATGCCATTCTTGGCTTATAGTGCATGGGCAAAAATGCCATACTTGCAGACTTGCGTGTGTGCATGTTTTAGAAAAAAACGGAGGATTGGGAAGGAACTGAACCTGTAGCATGAGGATGTTTATGGCTGGCAGCTTCTTCTGTTCTTAGGTTCTGACTGGGGCATTTTGGAAGACATAGTCCACAGAGGAACTTTTCCAAGCCCTGCTGTTGTTTGGATATTGTTCTGCACCTGCTTGGGTGGATGCACCCAGACAAAGGTGTATCTTCACCTCTCTGGGGTGCTTTTCTCTTTCTGCAAGGAAACAGCAGGCTACGGACTCAACACAGCTCTGGTTTGTGGAAATTGGAAGTGCCAAAGTAGTGAGTTTAGCACTTGGATCGAGAGCCATCTAGAAATACCTTTGTGCTTGTTGCATGTGGGTTTCCACTAAGAGAAGTGAGTGCATTTGTGGAGAGGGGACCGAGTGCATCAGTGCACCTCTGTATCCAGCATAGAAAGGGAGGGGGGCTGCCAGAGGAGGGAAACTTAATACTTTAGGTAAACGTAGATCACTTGCTTTCAAGATCTAAATAATACAAAAAATAAACTTTTCCCCAGGTGAAAATAATGTAATGGGTAACATTTTACCAGTTGACTTTTGTCTATTTTGCTGATTTTGTGAACCTCTGGGAGAAGTGAGGATATGCAAGGCTGCTATGGCATGCAACAGGCTCGGTGCTTTCAGCAGTTGCACAAAACGTGATTTTGCCTGACGCGCAGAATATGGCAGATCCAGGAGGCCCTAGCTCAGTTCCCCTGTCTTGCCATGAACATCATTTGGATTGAGGGTGGTATCACTTCTCAGATGGGCAAGCTTGAGTGTAAGCTATGTGGTTTTTAAAATTCTGATTTTGTCAGTGCTGGGAGTCTCTCCACTAATGCAACAACTGTTTGACAGCATCATTGTGTTCATGGCTACCAGGTCCTTTCTATACTAAGTACAGAGCTGGCTCTTGGGCAGCTGATAGGCATCCTGCCACTGGGTTTGTGCTCAAATTTTTCCCAACTTGATAGAACTTGCTACAATTTGTTCTTTGCCAGCATAGTTGGTAAGAGAGCTTGGGATCACCTCCAGACTACATGGAGGCAGCAAAGGAGCAGCGGGGGGTAGTTCTGGTGTCCTACAATGCTAAAATCAAGAAGTGAAGCTTCCTGGCAAGATGGCAGCAGCAGGAATTGATTACCACCATTGTTTACGTTCTGTTTATGTTTCTGTTTGAAAGAGGAGATCCTTTATGTACTTAAAAGAAACAGGACACAATCCAACAGATCAGACTGAAATTTATGACAGTTACTTTCTGAGAAGCTTACACAGGTCTTGCCTTGGAAAAAGCAGAACCCAGCAAGCCAGTCTGCTCAATATGAATGTACTCGTGCTGGTAATCCTGTGTTTGAACTATGTGGTCCATCTGTGGTTCTGAGTAGTTCTGCTAGGCTATGGTGGAGATTTCATGCATGGGCAGGAAAGGAGAAGATAGTGTTCAGCCATTGGCTTTCTCTCAGGTGAGTTCTGCAAATGTACCCCTTGTCCTCTGCTCCATCTCAGATGGGATGGAGTCCAGCAAGCTCTGAAGAAGCGTATGTGCAAAGAGAAAGTAGGGGGGATGTGCCCAGGAGAACTGACAGGGGCAGGAAGGTTTAATATTCTCTTCCAGAGCCTATAAAAGGTACCGTTTTAGAGTCCAACTCTTTGAGTCTCCCAGCCAGCATGACCAAATTGGAACTCTTCTGGGCTTTGCTCCTCCCTTATGCACAGATCTCCTTCCCAGAAATGCTCTCATGCTTGTTTAAGGTGGCAGAGGTGGATTCAGGAAACCCACACTTGCCATTGAAACATACGGTTTTACCCTCGTCTCCTTCTTTTCTCAGAAAAGGACTGGCCTCCGAAGTAGAAATAGGGCTTCTTTCATAACTGGCCTTGCTTTGACCTTGATGGGGATTTGCCTCCTGTGACGTCGACTTGAATGCTTCTCCCTCCCTCCCTCCCTCCCTGTGTGTCTCTGGGAGAGGTTAGCTCTGGATACCTATTTTCTTTCTTGCCAATGTTTCCTTGTGCCACTTCCTGGCCTTGACCACCACCACCACCACCATTTATGCTTTATTCCCCTTGAGGGTAAGAAGTTTTTCCTGTGTGTTAGTGTTCGGAGACGGACTCTTGAGAACTACTTACACAGTCCTGGAGGACAAAGCTTGGAAAGTCACATTTTTGGACCACTGTGCTATGCAACAGTGGCTGTGCTGGTTGCAGGGAGTGGTAGCCCAAGAGGACAAATATGCCTACTTTAGGTGATGTCATAGGACTGCAGCACCTATCAGCCTTCACCATTGCTTATGCTGAGTAGGGTTGATGGAACTTGTAATCCAACATCGTCTAGACACCTATATATCCTCCAGCCCTGCTATGTAGATCTCAGCTTTGGAGAGAGACAATGACTTAGTGGTTCAAAGCAAAAGGAAAAGAGATGACAAGTAAGAGAAAGACAGACAACAATGTATAAATTTGATCTTATGGTCCCAGCAAACATGTAGGACAACATAGTGACCTGGGGCCCTTCCACATGACACAGTCATGGCGCTATGAATCCATTTTAACTACCATGGCAACATTCTGGGGTTTATATTTGAGGTAACCGTTGGCCATGCAACAAAATACAACAAAATCCAAAATCCAGAAAAGAGTGATTTATTTTACTTTATTGGCTGACTGAAGTGCACAGAATATATCATGCAAGCTTTTGAAGCTCCACTGATTTCTTCACCAGGCAAAAGAAATTTTTAAAAAATCGTACAGGAGAGAAAAACTGATAATAGTAGAGTCAGAGGCCTATATTTTGTATCAGATGTTGTTTCTGCTTAGAGTTCATTTGTTCTGGAGGGATCTCAGTGCAGGCAAAGGCCAGTCCCCTTCTGGCCCACATGGGGACCAGGGACAAAATGCAATAAATGACAGGTAATAACATTTCAACTTCATTAGCAGCAGAAAAGTAACTTCACTTCAAATGCACAGATCATTGTATTAGTTAACTGTGTGCATTAAAACCATCTTGTTAAATCTTAAAATATGCACTGTAAACTTAGTACTGAACAGAGCAAATCTGTACAAGTAACTGACATGAAATGTACAGGTCCAAAGCCTCAGATTGCAAAACTGGGCATTGTAGGATATTTGTTTTACAGTGCATTTCTGTACTGTAGTTTGGAAATTCTTTCAGTTTTTTCACTGATACTTTTTTTTTAAAAAAAAGTCTCTTTAATGTTTGCTTGCTGGAGCTTTTTAATCAGCATTTTAGAGAGTAGGGAGATATTGGAAACACAGATTCACTCTTCACATTTCCAGGAAGCTAGTAAGTCTCTCTCGCCTGCCAATACAGACGTGGCATATTCATTTGTATCCCTTGAACTGATGATAGCTCTGGGTTTCCTGTTTTTGAATTACCAAAGATTCAGGGCCACAAAGTCTCATGTATTCAGTTCAGAATTGCAGTCCTCATCTGATATAGAAAATATTTAGAAAAAGTTTTCCTCCAAACCCAGAGTTCACTTTATCATTCAAAATCTGTTGCAGCTCATACAAAGATTCAGACTTGCTCACCTTTGCAGCATCCATGTAAGGTGGGTGATCTTTATTTCCAGTTTCCCAGGAACAAAAACAGTGCCACTTGTCCTGGGCTGTGGACGATTTATTGTCTGGGCTGAGATTCCAAACTGTCACCAAAACCTGCTATCCTGCCAGTGGGCTACAACCATACTCAAGGCTTGTCCTTTGCCAGGAAATGCTTGGCTTTGCAGAACAACTGGAATTCCTTGCCATTGACAAGTTACTGTGCTTAAAAAACAACTTGCGGACCCTTAATAGGATTATCATACATAGCTCTGAAATGCAGTAGCAGTTTAATATGCGGATTGGCTATGCAGCTGACCAGTATTCATTATTAGAATCAGAGAATAATAGAGTTGGGAGAGACCATGATGGCCATTGAGTCCAATGCCCTGCCATGCAGGAACATACACTCAGAGCTCCCCCAGCAAGTGGCCACCCAGCCTCTGTTTAAAAGCCTCCAAAGAAGGTGACTTCACAACACTCTGAGGCAGCATATTCCACTGCCAAACAGCTCTTACCATCAAGAAGTTCTTCTTGATGTTTAGGTGAAATCTCTTTCCCTGTAGCTTGAATCCATTGCGCCGTGTCCTAGTCTCTGGAGTAGCAGAAAACAAGCTTGCTTCATCTTCAACATGACATCCCAATCAGTTCAAAGGCTATTAGTATCTTCGTTGCCTATCGTATATTCTCCTCCTTAAAAGGTTCAGTTTTCTTAAAAATGTGCTATTTGATAGATGGCAAGAGTTTTCCCTCTTACGCTTCTTTGACCCTGCTAAATTTGTTCTTGGTTAAGGTGTGCATTTTATGGCACCTCCTCTGAAGAAGTTTGGCTCAGATTTGGACAATCTACCTGCTGTGTTCAGGGTCAGGCTTTTGCAAGGTACATTGGCTCTCCTCTACCTCAGGCTCAAGTGGATGCCCAGTAAGTTCTGTACTTCAGGACGGGACAATGGTTGCTGCCATCCCTGTACAAGGAAGGTAGGGGAGGTTTTTACCTGATATCAATATCCAACAAAATGAAAAGAATCTTTTTAAAATGCTATCAAACCATCCATAAGGCAGACCCTCCCAAAAGTTCATTCCGCCCAATAACGTTTTGAATGCAAGGAAACTGGGAAGTTGCCTTATAACAGGTTGGGTTATTTGTTCACCAAGCCCAGAACTGCTTCTTCTTACTGGCAGTGGCTGCCTGGGTTCTCCAGCACAATTCCCGTTACTCCTCCTATCTCATTTTTAAACTGGAAAACCCAGGGATTGATCCTGGGGCTTTCAGCGTGCAAAACATGTGCTATAGCACTGATGCCCTGCAACCTTCACTAATACTAGTCTTCCTCAGAGGCAACAGTAAGAACCATTTAAATATAGATCAGTATGATACCCAGCATTCCTAAAAACATTTTATAGAAGTTGTAATGATAACAAATTTAACATAGTATTACACCCTGTTATATAGTGCTAGTATAAAAACACTGTAAATATGTGTCTTTTAAAAATATTTTGTAAACCATTTGTGAAAACAGTATTTGGAAATAACACATTACATGTAGCATTTTGATAACTAGTTATTTTGATAATTAGATACTTTCTGCATAAATAACCTGGAATTATGTTACCTTTTTGCCTGCATTGGCCAGGGCTGCAATTCACTACTTTTCAGTGTGACGTAACAGACCCTTTACCTCTTACTCATTTCTGGGTGTGTTCCGATTCCCTTAGCAATGGGAAGAGGGTTAGGGAAAGGTTGCATGTGATCCTTCTTTTTGGGGTGTTGTACAGCCAGTAGCAGGGTATAAATGAAGGTGGGGGAGGAAGGGAGAGAGAGAGAGAATGGAGGAGGAGATGGAGTTATATGGAAAACGTGAGCTGTGTTAAAGATTCAGGTTAGATGGAAATTTTAGGGGAAAAAATTAAGAAGTTAGATTAGCTTTTCTGCCTTCTTCTTTTCATCTCAAATGAGAGAGACTGCTGCCAATATGAAAAAGCGAGGTTGGCTGGCTGCTCCAAACTATGGCACAGGGCACACACTTGAAGTGGCTCATTTAGTGTAAGTTTAGAAGAGTGTTTTTCCCCCTTCCTCTGCATGCCTGAGATCTCAGGCATGAGATTTAGAAAAATTGTGTAGAGAGGCAGCAGGTGGAGAAGAGATTGATAGAGCTACTGCGTGCATGGCCAATGTCTCACTACAGTGCATATGGCAGCTGTGTGGTCTGCTGTGCTGTTGCTGTGCGTTTTCCTTTATTTTTCAGTGGCAGAATAGTAACTCTAATGGCCATGTGTTAGCAGCGATCGATCTAACAAGTTACTTTCTGAACTATGATAACAGTAATAAGTAATGACCTGAGGGATGATAAGAGTAGTAGTGACTCATTCCTTTTTAATACTAACATTCAAAGCTTTGTGTAAGAAGATGTGGTCAGATGAAGTTGTCTTCGTTAGAGATGGACAGATCTGTTGTGTGTGTTTTCCCTAACATTTGCATTTTCCCCCCAAGCTCAGTTTTGTTCTACCCCAGTTTTCTATGTTGGGGAATTGAGCCTAGGACCTTCCGAATTCGAAGTATGTGCTCTGCCATTGAACTGTGGCCTTGTCCCACTTCAGAGGCAGTGAACTTTTTGGAATGCTCCTTCAGCAAGACTTCATAGTGCGTGTCTTACTTTTTGGCCATTGCACTCCTACCTTCTAGTGTCATGGAGCCATGACATCAGGAAGCCCAGATGGCAGGCTGTGCAAGGTCCTGGTCACACCTACAGGTTCCCACCACTAGTTTGGGAATGGTGAGTGCAGCCAGTGGTTGGAACCTTCTTTTGACTTTTTGACTTTCTACCAACAGATCTCACTCTCATGACCTGTCCTTGACCTCGGACATCAACAGCCACTCCATCGTCACAGTTATAACTGGGGAGGAGCACTTTGAGGACTATGGGGAAGGGAATGAGGGAGATCTCTTCTCAGACAGCCTGTGCAATGGAGAAAGCGGTTTCAGCAGCTCATCCTTCCTTTCTCCCAGGTAAACATGCCAGTATATCCCTGTATGTGTTGTTGGATTTCAGCCCTCTCCACTGGATTGTGCTCTGTTTTCTCTTCCATTCTTGATTGCTGTGTTGGAAGTAACTGTTGTGTTTAATTACTGGAAGTCTGTGAGCTAGCTCCAAAGTAATAGAAGATCTTCTTATTAATAGCACAGAACTGTACTATATCTCTGGTTTACAGTGTGGAAATGTTGGCTGTTTTCCTAGTGTAAATCCAGGCAAATACTGAATGAACAAATCATGAACTAGCAGGACTCTCCACTTTGCCTGGTTATATTCTGTCCCTAGTCTCAGCATTCCCATTTTGTTGGGAGCAGGGAGCTAGCCTGCTGGTTGATTGGTGTGTCCAAGCACAGATTCTTGCAGATGTCAACAGCAATTTCCTGGGTACCCCAGTGCCTTTGGGACACAGTTTGTTTGCATTGTCCTGCATCCCAACCCACATGTGTATTCCTGTTTCACAGGCTGAGAATTGCCATAGGCTGCACACATAAGGAGGAAAGGACTGGACATCCCAAGACATTCTTCTGCCTCAGCTGAAAGAATGCTTTCTGTTCCATGACCTGAAGTCAGTTGAACGGGCAGTTGAAAATTAGGGTATTCCATCACACCTGGGAACAGAGCAAGCTAATTGGAAGGATTTGGGACAGGATACTTGCAGTTCAGTGGCACAAGAGAGAAAAAAAAGGCCAGGAAACTGAGGAGGATTGGCCAGGATTGCTGTAGCTGCTCACCCAACATCTGCCATATGAGGAGGCTTCCTTGGTCTGCCTATTGATTGCTTCAGCCCATGTCCCTCCAAGCCCCACCTCCCAAATATTCTTACCAGAAAGGGTCAATAGCACCCCCTGCTACCCATTTCACCCCATTCCTGGGAAAGCACCATGCTTTTCATCCTATCGCTTCTGGCTTTGAAATGAAAGCTCCTTATGGGCTGAATTCGGATCATGTGGCAAAGAATTGAAATGCCCCATAAATGGTGTTTGGGGCTGGGAGTTGCAGTCCTCTGCTGTTCGAGAGCAGATGCAGTCTGTGGGTCTCTGGAATTTGTCTACCCCATTTTAAGTAACTAGCAAAAAATCATTAATGTAATAGGACAGAAAAATGACTGTAGGGAGATTATCAAACTTTGACAGCTATTACAGATTGTGAGCATCCTGGTTGCCTTGATGCCTGCTAAACAGAAGAAAACTTGTTTCTCTTTCACTGGTTGTATCATTGGCAAAGAGAAGCCCGATTGTCCTAACTTTTTGGGGGGGGGGGGCATTTTCACACAACTGAAACTCTCCAGACTTCTCCCTGCCTGGATTAACTGTGCAAATGGCAAACAGGGCTCCACTGCCCATGCCCAGGTGAGCCAGTGGGCATTTGGTCACTGTGGCTGCATGAGCTGATCCAGTGCAAGCACATTTCTAGCAGGTGCAAGGACACAGGAGTTAGGCCAAAGCGTCAACTGCGTCACTTGGCCATTTGGCTGGTGCCTAAGGCTGCTCCGTGAAGCAAGCTGGCAAGAGGAGCAGCCAACCTTTTGCAAGGATTTGCTGCCCCCGCAATGTGCTAAATTGAGCTTAGCCTACCTGCTGTGTGGCTTTTAGCAGAATACTTGCCACTGGCTAATCCCTTTGAGGAAGTAGGAGGAAGAAGAGAGTGGCGTAGACCAGTTGTGAAGGGCTTCCAGTGGTATATGGGAAATGGAAGAAACATCTTATCCAGGGCTGGGATTCTGACAGGGTTTTGCAGAAGGAGCAGCCTGCCTTTGATCTGTGTTGTATTCTCTGACTCTCCAGCAGACTGGCCTCCATCAAATTAAAAGCCAACACTGCTTGGCTCTTGATATATGAGGATGAAGCATAATTAATTGCCTGATCTGTTAAAAAGTACCTTAGCATATGGAGTGTGTGTCTGTGACCTGGTGGGCTGTATACTGCACAGCACATCAATGTTCATGTGTTTAATTTCTGTGCAGCTGCTCTAGAGTTAAGATTTGTTCAAACTCACACAACCCTCTCCCAAATGGTAAATTTTAGGATAGATGAGGCCAGGTCCCTCTCTACCAATAGCCCTCCACAAGTCAGATGATATTGGGGGTATCTCCACCCCACCCTAGTTCACTTGAATTTTTGAGTGGAACACCTGGGGTTTTAGCCAGGAACTAGGCTTGGTTCCTCTGGCCCCTTCTCTGCATGAGAAAGGTATGGGAGGATGGAAGTATCACTGGCCATTTATTTGTCTATTGGTTGCTTTTATAGTCTGTCTTTCCTCTGATTACTTCAAGGCAACCTGTATGGCTCTTCTCCTTCCCAGTTTATTGTCACAACAAGCCTGCGGTGTAGGTCAAGAGACAGTGACTGGTTTCATGGCACAGAGGGGACTAGACCCAGAATCTCCCACAAGTCTCAGTCCGACACTCTTAACCACTACTCTACACTAGCTTCCAGAAGTTCAAGCTGAGGGTGGGAAAGAGTCCCCACTTTCTCTGATCACCACACCGAAAGGGTGAAGACTTTTGTTATGGGTGTGGAGGGTCTGGATTCCTTCCCCTGTTCTAGGAGAAGGAACTGAACCAAGCTGTCCCCCCACAGGAAAGGAAACAGTAAGAAAACATGGATGGTAATTTACAAGGATTTCATATTTAAAATATGCCTTTTTAAAAAATGGATGGTCTGCGTGAATGTTATTGATCAGCGAGGGAAAAATACTACATATAGTTGTGAAGTTCAGACTCTGCCATTTGAGAAACAAATGGTCTTGATTAATGATCGTGTATTTGTCGGTGGTTATAATGCTCACCACAAGTTTGTTGCTTGGGATGGGTTCTTGCTCCCCTAAGAACTGGGTAGAAGCCTATTTTGTACTTGGCTTTCCCTATGACACCGCTGCCTCCTGTTGCCTATTTGAGGAGTGCCCCTTGACTGCTGCAGAGTAAAGGTGTCTTGCTCGCTGCGGTATCAGCTTCCCCCATCCAGCATCCTCTAGATGTGTTGTGCTGCGTCTCTCATCATCTTCAGGCAGCCTAGGTATGCTGGGTGGGGTTGCTGAGAGTTGCAGTCCAGTACATCTGGAGGGTGACGAGTTGGAGAAAGTGGCTACAGCAGATGGTAGAAGGACTGGGCCAGGTTCAGAGTCTGGGAAAATGACTTTTTAGGGGTGGAGGAGGGAGACTACAACTCCCAGAACAAATGTGCTGGCTGGTGAATTCTGGGAGTTGTAGTCTCCGTCCTCCGCCCAAAAAAAATCACTTTTCCAAGCTTTTGAGGGGTTTTGAACTTCTTGTATTCCAGAGCAGGCAGCCATATCAATTTCTTGTGGCACTATTATCAACATTTGTTTTGATCACTGTTGATCATTTTTACTGAAGGGTGCTTCTTCTTTGTCTCTTCTTTGTCTTTCTTTTCTTTCCCACCCAGTCACTCCCTCCCTGTCCTCACCACATCTCACTCCGCTTACTGGAACTTCAACAACTTCTGCATCTTCTGCTTTGTTAAACATTTTTTAAAAAAAGTTCCAGAGCAAGAAGGAAATCCTCTGTTTTCACGCTTTGCGGGGAGGTTGTAGCAGGAATTAAGCCTTGGTCTGAAACTGGTAGCTTAATACAATGTCATGATGGTGTATGAAATGCCAAGGCTTTTGGTCGAACATCTTGAGGTGAAGCCCTTGTGTTCTGCATTGGCTCGTAACTCCCTTTGGTTCATCTGAGTGGCTCCTGGGAAGTAAAAAATCTTTCTGAAGATCTAGTTGCACAAGAGCCACACAATTGCTTTTCTTTCCAGGTGTCTGAATATAACCTTGTTTCTGCCTGCTCACACTTCTGTCTGTCTGGTCATGGTTTGCACTTGTAACATTTCTCTGATTAAACCTTGTGGCTTCCAGAGGTTGATTTTAAGGGAAAGAAATGCAGAGCATATGCCTGTTTGAACCAAATGTTAACATTTTACTACCCCTCTTTTTTTGTTCACTGGTTTTAGGCATCAAAGGTGGCTTGCCAAAGATCACTGCACCTGTGTTGATGTCAGCAAAAGTCCCAACCGCATTTAAGCACTATTGGGTAGTGCTGGCTTTCCATGCATTAGAAGCTGTCTTATTACATAGGGGCAGCCAGGCTTCAGACTACTGGGATCGACTGTTTGTTTACTAGAATTGCAAAATGACCTGCACAAAATTGCTGAAGAATTCGAAGTCAGGAATGTTTTTGAATACCAGACCAAAGAGAGGGTCAGTTTTCTTCTCTCTCACACACACATACATGCAGCCCACTCCTGATTAGTCTCACCCTTGCCTCATCCCACACTTTCTTTAACAAGATGATTTTACAGTAAGAAAGAATCAATTTGTTTAGAAACCTTGACCAGTCGTCCAATAGATCTTCTGCCCACACTTGTCCTAGCATGGGGTGGACAACTTTGTTGGGCCTGGAAGCCAGTCTTAACTCACTGTAGGGCATACCCCTGCTGAAAATGTGGGGTGGTTTTGTTAAACAGGAAGGGACCAGAAGTTCATTTCTGGTTCCATCTCCCATTCCACATGTACACAGATGCACTCTTCTGCTCAACTGAGGGCCACTCAATTGCTGTAGAGGAGAAGCAGCCATCCTGGTGACTCCTAGGAGGAGGATCCTCTTTTTTTTTTTTTTTTTAACAATAGCAACAAAAACGCTCCCCTCCTGCTGATGATAGTCCAGGACCCAAAAGAACAAATGTGAGCTATATGCAGCCCAAGTTCTGTGTGCTACCCATTCCTGTTCTGGAAGGCCAGACTATTTGACCACCTCCCTGAGTGTTGCCTTCCCTTGGCTTGCTGCCCAGGGTGTGGCTCGAGGTGTTTTCCATTACTTCCTCCCTGATTTCTTTGGCTGGAGATGCCAGGTTTCAACCTGGGAGTTTCTTGCATACTAAGTATGTACTCTGTCCCTGAGCTGCGATCCTTCCCTGAACCATTTGTTTAAGCTGTGAGTGGGTTCTTTTTTCCAAAAGAAAGATTATGTTTAGTCTGATTCTACAGAGCTAATCCATACTTCTGCTCTTCCCTGATTCTATCCTTTGGTTGCTCTTTCTGCACATTTATTCTTCCCCCACCCTAAACTTACTGAATCCCCTCCAAGACAAGCTAGAATTGACTTTATCAGAAGATGACTAGCAGTTTCCAGGGCACTGCTCTGAGGGCATAGTACTATGTTTGAATTATTTTGATGTGCCAGTTGCTTAAGGAATGGTAGGAAGTGACATCTCAAATTGGCAGCTTAGCAGAGGAGCTTCCACTGGGTAGCAGGTGCTCCACCAAAATGCTTCCTCCATCCCATTTGTTACCCTGGCTTTCAGCCGTAGCCCATTAAGCTTCCATTTACCTCGGATTAAATCCTTTCTCTTATGACAATGGTCTTTGGCACCTCTTTCTGATTTCCTCAAATTAATTTATCTACACAACTGAGCATAGGATTTTAAAAAGATAAACGGCATAGGATTTTAAAAAGATAAACGGTCAAGGACACTCATTGGGTCTAACTGGTCTTATTTACTGGAAACAGGCAGTGAATCACTTCCTAATGATCCCGGATGGAAAGTTGGGTCTGATGCTTCTTGGAATGACAGTCTGTGACTTGTATCCTACTTTTTAAAATAAATAACCAAAAGACATTTTCCTGCTCCTAGAACTTTTTTCTCCAGCTTCGAAAGCTTGCTCTTTGAGAGAATGAGTTCAGTTCATTAACTTCTGGAAGCCACAGGTGAAATCAAGTCTCAGCCTGATATGTTCTGTTCTCTTTCCTTTAAAAAGAAAAAAGAATGACACTTGTGATTTTTCTAGCACCAACCCACTTGCCGCGAAACTGCACAGCATTATCACTGATGAGGCATTTGAGTTTTACTGTACCCAGTGCCACAAACAAATCAACCGCCTTGAGGATCTCTCTGCTCGCCTAAACGATCTTGAAATGAATAGGTAACAGTTGGGAGCATGGCACTGCTCTTCAAGCGCATGATTTCTGTGTTCTTAGAAAGGAAGGACTCTCATGTATTTTGAATTCTTTGGGCCAAATGTATATGCTGGCTTCTGTTTAAATCAAAAGCCAGTTTTGCGTTATGCGTAGAAAGCTGATGTGATTGGCTTGCTAAGCTGAGTGGCTAATTGGGAAGTTCCTGATTTAAATCTAGCCTCTGTCTTGCTGACCACATCACCTGGGGCAGGTCTCAGCCTCTGCTGTTTAAACTGTTTGAGGCATTTATGATGCAAGGTGGTGCATTTTCACAAGTAATGCTTAGACTGGTTGACTACACTTATGCGCAGGAGGCTGCACACCCCTCCTCACTAGACATCATGTATTTTGTCAGTTCTTCCTACCCATCACCCACCTCCATTTTAACACAGGGGTGGGTAACTGTGCCCCTCCAGGTGCTGTTGGACACACTTTCCATAAGCCCTCACCATTAGTTATCTCAGTTAGAATGGATGGGATGACCTGCAGTCCAACAGCCGCTGGGGGAAGCCACACATCCCTCACCTTTCTCTTCACAATGGCACATCTATCATTTTCTTGCATGGGAGAGACCATCTCTATCTCCTGGACGGAGGAACAAGAATGCTATTTTCTCAACAGCAAGCATGCTCAGTGGCTGATAATACAGCACATTAAGAGTGCTAACTGTTCACCAGCAGCTTGAAAGGAGGAAGTGTTGGAGAGGAAGGTATGTCAGCATTGCTTGTGAAAATGTATTGAAACCCTTCAAAACAGGAAACTTTTCTTGATTATACTTAGAGGCAAAGCAAGAACACTTGCAGTGAGAATCCTTCCTTTTGGGTGTGTGCATTTTCTTCCTTTACAAAAAAACCTCTTTGCATGTATTATTGTTGTGTGAGGTGAAGGCAACTCTGGCTTCTAGATTCCCACTCTGTGGCTTACGATCAGTGTCGGGCTGATGAGGTGGGCAGAGGAGGAAGAGGTTGACAGCTGGTAAGAGACAGGCGTTCAGGTGAGGAGAGAAGAGGTTTGGAACCTGGACCTTCTGGAGAAGAAAGCCATTCAATATTTTGTAGTCACTTGTTGGCAGTGACCATGGCAAAAATAGGCAGGGGGATGTATAGCCCAGATGTTGCTTAACTGCAGCTCCCATCAGCCCTTGTCTGATGGAAGGTATGGTGAGGTATGTTGGGAGCTGCAGTCCCATATGGTCTGGACAGGCATAGATTTCCCATTTCTGCTATAGCAGGAGGATGTGGTGGGTGTGGGAGGAGAAGGAAAGAATAGGTGAACTTGTATGAAAGAGATGAGGAGAGAGAGAGAGAGAGAGGCAAAGCCATAAGCAGTAGCCTTACAGTGCGATCATGTGTGTCTCCTCAAAAATGAGCATCTGTAAGCGTGGCTTAGTCCCAAGAAAGTGTGTGTAGAATTTCTGCCATATATCAAGTCAGACTATTGTCTGCCTTTCTGATGCCAGCTGCCTTTCTGATGCCTGCTTTGACTGGCAGTGGCTCTCCCATGTCTGGTGGAAATCTTTTTTCAGTCTTATTTGAGATTCCTGGGATTCAGCTCAGGATTCTGTATGTAAAGCGTGAATCCTATGACTTAGTTACCCCTTCTCCTGGCCTTAAGGTAATGGTTACATTAAACCAATAATGTATGTTGAAAGGTTGGTGGCAGTGTTTCAAATGGATAATACATCCTCTGAAATAGATAGTCAGAGATCTCTTCTCTCACTGCTTGGATGGATTTCCAGCAGTCACTTCATGGTGATCATCCAGACTTGCAGCCTAATCTGGTAAATGTTCACAGGGAAGATTCACAATAGTCAAGGGGAAGATCATGTGAACATCTGTTACTTATAGCAACCCTATTGCTTGCTGCGCTGCACTGTGAGTTGCTTTGAGAATGCTAAAAATCAGATAAGCTGGTTGGGAACCAGCATTGCATCTACAAAATATAAAAACTACCTAAAAACCATACAAGATTCAGAAATAATGCTCTCCTCAGAGCTAATATGTAAGTTCAGAAGAAAATATGGTACAGTCCTCCTGGAATGATGGCATGTGGGAGAAATTCTTTAATTGAACGTATCATTTTATCACCTAAAATAGCATGCATGGAGAAGAGTCAAGGGGAGATTCAAACTCTTCTTTGGGACATGATCACTTTTGGCATGTCTAAGAGTTTGTGGCCTGCAGGAACATTGAGCCATGCAATCTCAGGAAGGCTATATGATGTGTGTGTCTCTCAATATACATTCTGGTCTTCAAGAAGGGGGACACCAAAGACTGCATCAACCACAGGAGTGGATTAATCTCCCATGCTGTCAGTGGCGGGTGGGGGTAAGCAGATGCAGGACGAGCGGCTGGAGGTGACAGCGTTTATTTACTGCCAGCAAACAAAGGGTTACAGCTCCCGCACAGATGGGTCTGAACTTAAAGCAAACTGTCCCAGACTCAAGACCCACCCTAATAAACAAGCGGGCTTCAACAGAAAGCAAAGGAGGGTTACATCACCCAAAACGCAGACAGGGTCCTCAGCTGGCACGGAGGCTGGACGCGGTCATCAGTGAGAAGGGCTGGATCCAGACGCGGGTGGGGGAGATCACGGAAGGCCGACGGTTGTTGCTCCGTGCCTCTCCCTGCCCAGCGCCCACCCTAAATAGACCCCTGGGCCAACGGTGACCAATCCGGCACAGGCTCGCAGCTGAGAGCTCCCAGCTGGGAGCTCTCAGCCCGCAGCCGCCTTTCCATCAACCACCGGGACCGGCGGGTTGCTTCCTTGCTTTGCCACCACTGCCGAAATGTGGGGGGAGGGGCGGCAGACACCTCTGGGTCGGAGCCGCGGGTGGGCGGAGCCCTGGGGCCGAGACCGGGACCCGCCTTCCCTGGCGAGCCTGCGCCCGCCTCGCCTGCTGGAGAGGGAACCAGATTGTCCCCAGCGCCACTAATGGGACCGCTGGCGGCAGCGGCGGCCCTCGAGGCGTCGAGGCCCTCCCCCACATCGGCAGCAGCCTTTGCGGCGTCTGGGCTTTCCCCATCAGCGGCGGCGGCGGCCTCCACGGCGTCTGGGCCTTCCCCCTTGGCAGCAGTGGCCCCCGAGGCGTCCAGGCACTCCCCCGCATCGGTGGCGGCCTCCGCGGCGGCCTTGGGGACAACAGCGGGCTCAGCCACGCCTGGGCCCCTGACACATGCAGACAAACATTCTACAACAAACACTTTTATTCAATATAAAATGAGAACTGCCAGTTGGTCAAACTGGGTTCAGGAAAGGAAGAGGCATTAGGTTGGATATGTCAGATTATAGCAAATCCTTTGATTGTGTAGATCATGAAAAACTATGGATTGGTCTTAAAGAAATGGGTGTGCCACAACATTTGATTGTCCTGATGTGTAACCTGTACTCAGAAGAGGCTATTGTGAGGACAGAATATGGTCAGGAGGTCAGGCAAGGCTGCATTTTATCACCCTGTCTGTTTAACTTGTGTGCTGAACATATCCTACATAAAGCAGGATTAGACTTGGAGGAAGGAGACATAAAAATGGGAGGAAGGACAACAACAATTTAAGATATGCAGATAATACAATGTTACTAGCAGAAAATAGCAAAGATTTGGAATGAAAGACAAGGAAGAAAGTGCAAAAGCAGGTTTATATTTGAGTATAAAGAAAACAAAAATAGTGACTATAGAGTATTTAAATAACCTTAAAATACACAATGAAGACATTGAAATAGTTTGAGACTTTTGATACCTTGGCTCAGTCATTAATCAGAATGGAGACTGTAGTCAAGAAGTCAGAAGAAGACTAGGACCTGGAAGGACAAATACAAAGGAATTAGATAAGATCATGAAGTGTAAGAATATCTCATTGAATTAAAGTTAGGATTGCCCATCCATTTCCAATTTCTGTGTATGGTGGTGAAAGCTGGACAGTGAAGGAAGCTAATAGGAAGAAAATTAATTCATTTGAAATGTGGTGTTAGAGAAGAGTTCTGTGGATACTGTGGATTACTAAAAAGGCAAATGAATGGTTCCCAGAAGAAATCAAGTCTGATCTTCCATCTAGAAGCCAAGATGGCTGAACTGAGACTGTCTCACTTTTGATGGCATATCATGAGAAGGCGTGACTTACTAAAAAAAAGGCAATAATGCTGGGTAAGGTAGAAGTCTGCAGGAAAAGAGGAGGACCACATTATAGGTGAATCGACTCAATCAAGGAATCCATGCCCCTGAATCTACAAGACCTGTTGGCAGTGGGGTGACTTGAAAAGCTCTCATTCATAGGGCTGCCATAAGTGAAAGTTGACTTGACAGCACATAACAACAAAGACATTTCTGTAGGGAGCTGTTCCCATACCTGGAAAAAATAAATGTTTTGAATCAAGGTGGGCTAGGTGGTTTCCCAAATGCCCCCATGAATTCAAAATGTTTTGAATCAAGGTGGGCTAGTGGTTTCCCAAACGCCCCCATGAATTTACATGGGAGAGAGAGGAATAAACTGGCTCTCTGAAGCCAACATTGAGCTTACCTTTCCAATAAGACTGTAATTCCAATTACTGGAATTACCCACCTCTGCTTTTTTCCTTTTGAGGGCAACTTCACACATTATACAGGGCAAAGATGTTTTGCTTCCAAGGAGCTGCAGTAAGTCCTGGATGTACATTCACGGTTGCATGAACCACAGGTGGCAAAAACAGTGCGTGTGGATTGAAGCTGGTTTTTGCCATGCATAGGTCTTCTCCCAACTCTCACCTCTTATTGAAATTTAGATTGTAAATTCTGGCAAAAAGATACCTTCCTCTTCTTCTTTTCTCTGTCTATAATGTTCCACAAACCACTGTATATGTTGAAGACATAAGTTTGTGCTCAGTTGCATGCCTACTCACTCAGAGAGCTTTACTCTTATGTGTTAAAATCAGAACTTGGAAGTCGTGAATTAAGTTTCTAATGATGAGCAACATGACTTCCTCTAATGAGTTACTGGAGGGAGGGACAACATGGGTAAGCAAAAGTTACATTTTGAAAGCAATCCAGCAAAGCAGGATGAAGATTGGTGTGAGCAGTAATGCTTTCTAGTCACCTTTAAAAGTTACTTTGAAATGGCATTTTTAGAGATGTTTCAACCAGATTTTTTGTTTCATGCCATTTTTTTTAATCCTAAGAGGGTTTTTTTCTGTTTAAAAATAATGAAAAGTATTTTAAAAGGATTGAGTGAAGCAACGAGTAACTTCTGACACATAGTAATGAGTAATGATAATGAATTACTTCCTAAATACTGTAATGAGGAACAGAAACAAATTATTTCTAAAAAGTAACCTTTCACGCTCTGGTTACAGCATTGACATGCAAAGCAATTCTACCAGACCTTCAGATGTTGAAAGAGGGGGTGTTGGCCTTGCTGAATGAGGACCTTCGCGGGATCCTCGTGGCACTTTTGCTCTTAGGTTCAGGCCCTCCTCCTCTCTCCTGTTCACATTTCCCTCCCTTCCACATGTCTGCAGAGGCTTCTGCCGGGAGGGACTGTTAAGATGTCCTTAGGCCAGGCCTGTAGTGGTATTCCCAAAGGCGTGTGCAGTCTTGTTAACCTTTGTATTGCAGGTGTTTTTCTGTTGGCACGTAGGATCAAGGCATGTTTCGTGTGTCCTCAGTGCTGTAGCAGGTTTCCAGTGCTCTCTTGGCATGGGAACTGTTCCCAGCATGAGCTGCCAGGTGGGTTTGAATACAGCGTAAGCCAGAGGCTGGGCCAAAGTCCCACCGACCTCAACTTCTATTCTTAGCAGGGGGATCTGTTTTCAAACGGAACCTATGAACGGAGGCATAGAGAGAAGATCATTTGAGCTGTGGCGGAGTCATAAAAGTTTCTGCGATCACCACAGATTACAGATTGCTTGGTTCTGATATGAAAATACTATTAAAACTGTGTCTAAACGTGGCCTCTGCTTGAGTTTTACCATGCAGAGAGCGCACATTGCATGCATGGGGTGTGCTGTGTTTTGTTGCGGGGGGTTGTGCTGTGTTGTTAATTGTAAAGGATATGGCCTTGTTCCTCTGTCTTCGCTTGCTTCCTGTTTCACTGTTGCTGTTTGGTGTCAGTTTTCCTGACTTAGTTTTCTTGTTTTCATTCCGCAGTCCAAATAAGAGACTCTCGAGCAAGAAGGTAGCAAGGTATGCAAATACTTCTTTAACTTCCCTTCTCTGTTCCCTCTAAGGACTGTGGCTGTCTTCTATGCACAGGTGTCCCCACATATGGAAGTGGTTAGCTGTTTACCCCCCACTGAAAAGTCCCTTTTCAGTGACTGCATAACAGTGGTTCTCAACCTGTGGGTCCCCAGATGTTTTAGGACTTCAGCTCCCAGAAGCCCTGAGCATTGACCATAGTGGCTGGGGCTTCTGGAAGCTGAAGTCCACAAACATCTGGGGACCCACAGGTTGAGAACCACTGGGGGCTCTTCCATTCTTTACTTTTTTAAACCTGGGGAACAGAGTAATTTAGCTCTTTGATGTTAGAGATTAAAAGTTTAGCTCGGGGATGTGGGCTTCTAGCATGATTCTTTCTCCTTTTCCTGTATGCAATGGGTCAACTCCTCCTAGAGGGTTCCCCTCCCCTTTTAAATCACCTTAGGTTTGAAGGCCTCTTTCTTTTAGCGATGAATAAATAAGATCTTGGCCCAACACACCTTGCTTCTTCCCACATGTCCTGTTCTAAACTCTGAAATCCACTCTGGTACATTTGAGATTCAGTGGTACCATTTACACATTGGCTGGAAATAATAAATGCAGAACTTAGAAGAGTTACTTTTTTGAACTACGAAATCCCAGAATGCCCCAGCTGTTGGGTGTGCTGTTCGGAGGGATTTTGAGAGCTACAATCCAAAAAGGCAACTTTCTATGCTCTGAGTAAGTGCTTGAAGGATAGTGGTTTTGGTGGCTTTTCCCCACCTTCTGCAAATTCGGCAGCTTCAAGCTGGGCTGGTATTCAGGACTCAGGATTAGGTTGGAGGAGAACTAGTTGGGCTGCAGTCCTGCTGAGTAGTGGGTTCTCTGAGCTGCTATCCAAAAATGTAACTTTTCCAAGCTCTGATCTAAACAGGGAGAGCATTCCTTGTCTCTTTGTGAAATCAGGCAGTCACTAAAAGGCATTGATATATCCTAACTCCCAGCCTGTGTTGTCCTTCCGGACAACAGACAGAGCCCAAATGGTTGGACTGTAGCTTTGACGCACCTCCAGGGAATGAGGACAGTGGTGGGAGCAGAAAAAAACTCCTAAGTTGCCTTTCTAGGTGGGTGTTCCTCTCTGAGAGTGAAGAGGTAGACACTATTGACAGTACAGTACTAGTTATACTGTCTTGAAATATTCCCCTGCCTGTATATAGTCAGGTTTCACTTTTGCGGATTTGATTATTCATGGATTATTTGCTGTCACCTCTGCTGCCTCCCTATGTCATTTTTAATAGGGACTACAAGCCTCGTGAGACTGAGAAACTGTGAACGAGGCTTGTAAGTCCCTCTTAAAAATGTTGTGGGGTAGCAGTGGAGGTGGCAGGAAGCCCCACCAGCCACCCATTTCTGCCTTGTGAAGGAACTCTGGTGCCTCAAAGGAATCCATGGATATGAATATGGATGATCATACTTCTTTGTGTGTTAAATATGGTTTGGGAGGGCCGCAGTGGTTCTCAACGCAGATGTTTGTGGACTTCAGGTCCCAGAAGCCCCAGCCACTATGGTCAATGCTCAGGGCTTCTGGGAGCTGAAGTCCAAAAACATCTGGGGATCCACAAGTTGAGATCCACTGGCCTAGAGTTATTCAGTTTTTCCACTTTCATGGGAGTCCTGTGCCCCTAACCCTAGCGAATGTGGAGAGATGACTGTATGTATGTATGTATCTGTATGTATATATATATATATGTGTGCATGTGTATGTATATATGTATACACACACACACACATATATATAGTAATTTGATCATCCATGATTCTATATCAAAGTAGTTCTTCTTCATGGCAGACTGAAACACTACTGTTGTGTTCAATGGCTGCTACCCAGTCATCTGATGGCCACTTTTCTGGTAATGAACCGCTCTGTATTCAGCTCAGTTGGTCTTCAGACAATGGCAAGTCTGCGTCTGGGGCCCTGCTTGCCACCTACTGCCTGAAGAAATCTGCTAGAGCTTATGTTCCGATGCCATATTCCTTAAGAGTGCAGAGTCACCATAAGGTGGCAGAATAGGATCTTGGTGGTGGTGGTGGTGGTGGTAGTGGTGGGGAGAGAAAGTGAGTTACAGATAATAAAAAGGGGTGAAACTGGCTCCCCCACAGGAGGGAAACTGGCACATTTCTGAGAAGCTGCAGGAAGTGTGCACTCAAATGTTGGAAGACATGAATTGTCCTGGTTCCAAAGAAAATCAACCATTTTAAAATTAAGTGGGAAGGATTTGTGGTGCAACATCTTAACACTGTTCAGTGTGAGGTGCAGAGCAGCCACTTTCCTCACACGGAAGGGTTCACAACAGGTGCTGATGTGGCTTCATGTGCTGCCAGGTTTTGCCCGGCAAGCAAAGCTATTGCCCTTACAACACATGCAGTGGCAGAGGTATAGCCACCTGGCTAGTCAAAGCTCTGCTTTCCCACTCATGAGAAATGCCACGTCTACCTGATCCTAATTCTGTGTGCTGATGCTCTAGAACTGGGGGGGGGGGCAGGCATGTCCAAGTAGAACTTTGAGGGAGTCAACCAGGATCTGCTCAACACAATGAGTAGGAGGTCCCCCAAAACCAGGAGGCCTGGCTGATTTCGAACACAGTTAACACACACAACCATCAAAAAAAGAGGAAGGTGCATAAAAGCATTAAACCAAGGGCTAAAACTAGGATATAACAGGTCATGGGTGAGGAGCATGACTGTGTCCAAATGTGTCCAGAGGAAGGAAACCAAGACGTTAAAAGATCTAGCAGCTAGCCCTGTGAGGAATAGTTGAGGGCATCTGACATATTTAGCTTGGAGAAGAAAAGATTGAAAAGTCATGTGGCAGCCATTTTTAAATAACCGGAGGGCTGTCATAGACAGGGTGGAGTGAGCTTGTTTTCTGCTTCTCCAGAGAGTAGGATGTAAAGCAAAGGATTCAAATTACAGTATGCCCACTGTATATGTGGGAGGTTCCATTCCAAGAACCCCCGTGTAAAACAACAAAAACATGAGCGTCACGTCCCGTTGGAGCCAATGTACACAAGATGTGCACGCCTGTTGCATCCACTGACTATAATGGCAGGATTATTTTACACGACCTCATGTTTATGTGTATGGAGGTCATGCCAAAATAGAGTGCACTATAGAAGAAAAGAAACTCCACTTAAACATCAAGAAGGAACTTCCTGATGATAGGAGCTGTTTGATAGCGGAATAGACTACCTCTCCAACAAGATAGTAGTTGGAGATTTCCAAACAGGGGCTAGATATCAACCTTTCCAGGATACTTTAGTAATGGATTCCTGCATGGCTGGCAGTGGACTTTGGAATCCCTTCCAGTTCTATGATTTTGTGTTGCTACACACTTTTGCATGTCCTGCCAGGCAAAATTGTGTCCAAGGTAGAAGTGGAGTAGTGGTTGGTTGTTGCTAAACATGTCAGTATTCCTTGATTCATTCTTTGTTACAAATCATACTCAGAGCTTGGAAAAGTTAGATGCTCGTTATAGGGATTCTGTGAGCTGTCATTAAAAAAAAAAAGGAACTTGTCTCAGCTTGGATTTTATTATCATGGGTTTCCCAATAGTTGGTGGCCTGGGAAGAAGCATAAAAGATTTCTTAGCAGCATGAGTTCAGCCTCTCCTTCTGGTAGCCAACCATGTAACAGCCTCAACTACCAGCCTTCCGCAACAAATGTATGAGCCAACAGGCTCTCCAGATGCATTGGAGTATAATTCCCATTTCCCATGTTATGTGGAGATGATGTCAGTGGAGATTTGGTACATGTAGAGGGGGCCATGGTACATGTAGAGGAAGGCTGCTGTATACTTGAGAGTGCCATTCACTCTTTTGTAATGCTTTCATTTAACTACAAAAGAATGTGTAGGGGAAAGGATCCTGATATCTTTTCCTTTGGGCAGACTCTTGTACACCCTTTCTATGATAAATTCATTATTAGTTAACAGCTGATAAGTGTCTTTCTTGAACACTGTGTCATAAAATGGTGGCCTTTGGACTGCAACAGAGACATGTGGGGAGAGCAGTCTTGCAAATTCAAATGGTTTCGTAGGAACACACTGGGAGGACCTGATCCACCACCTCCTCCGCTTTTTTCCTTTCTTCCCGCCCCCTTTTTTCCCAATGTTGTCATTTATCACTCCAGAGTACTTTTTGCATCTTGTAGCCACGAAAATCAAAAGCAAATGAAGTGGCAGAAAAGTCAGATCACTATCATTCTGTATTCCAAAGAGCAAAAGGAAATGGCTCATAAGCATGAGTACCTGGCACTGGGTTCTCTGCCACTCCATATAGGGGCCAGAATATTTGCTCAGTTTAGAGGGCTACTAAAAGACAGTGGCGGGTGAACAGTACCCGTAAGCTATGCAACTGAAGTGGTGTGTGTGGATGTATGTTTAAAAAAAATCTGTTTTGAGGTCAGCGTGGGCTTTCGAATTATCCTTCTGCCTGTGCAATCCACTGCAGAAAAAAAAAATGAGCAGTGTGGAAAGGCTAACCCAAGTATGACCCTGGGAGGCTCCTTGTTATCTTCTCCAGTATTTCTTCTGATGGATACCTTGCTCTGGATTGGCTTGCTCTGGATTGGCTTGCTCTCTCTGTGTTCTAGGCACCTGCAACAGACAGGGACTCTCACTGTAGATGCCATGGAAGAGCCTTTCCGGAACAACACCCAGTGCCTGGAGGAGGATATCACTGACAAGGTAGGTCCCTTGATAAGGGAGAGAGAGCATCTAGGGCCCAAATCACACATGTGCAGAGTGTGGACAAGTTCCTTTTTGGGACTACAGCTCCCAAAATCCCCCAGCCTGGATGAGGGATTTGGAGATCTGTAGTCTCAAAAAGGAACCTCCTCAAGTTCTGTGTGTGACATTAGGTGTGTCTTTAAAGCTCTCTGGCAGTGGAATAGGCTGCCTCAGAGTGTGGTGGAGTCTCCTTCTTTGGAGGGTTTTTAAGCAGAGGCTGGATGGCCATCTGCTGGGGATGCTTTGATGTGGGTTCCTGCAGGGCAGGGGGTCAGACTGGATGGCCCCTGGAGTCTCTTCCAACTCTATGATTCTATGATTCTAAATGATAGCCCTTAAATCTGGCTTCTGCTGCTTTGCTTTTTTCCACTCAGGAGCCCGTAGCAGCTTTTAGGTGAATGTCACACCTGCCATTATGAGGCTCTGAAATCCAGGGCCCTTTAGTTGGTTCCTTACCTGGCCCCAACTCCAAGCAGCAAGATTTTAAGTGCACTTGCTTTCACAAATGTATAGCCCAGCCCTAAGTGACAGATTGTTCAGGTTCTCTTTTTTCCCCTGGCTTTAAAATTGGGCCATTTTCTTCTCTCCTTTTGAAGCCCTGGAAAGGAATAATTTTTCCACATGTCCTCCCTGTTCCTGCAGGCATGTCCTCCTGGTAAGGAGGTGACTGAGGCAGAATAGCAGATTGGGCTGAGGCACAGCAGAGCCTGCCTTGTGATGCCTTTTCTGTACTGGGACTGTACTCAGAGCAGTTACAGCATATATGGCTGAAGCAGAATGACTCACATCCAGCAGAAGCTGAAAGAAGCCTCCGTGCATCATTAGAGAGAAAGCTGCAGTGGGCAGTTCCCTGTGGTGAAGGCAGGCAGTTCTGCTTGTGTTTAATGGGTGAGCCAGTTGCAGCTAATGTAGAGACATACTGGATCTTTCCCAAAGTATAGTAAATTTACTTTGGGGAAAAACTCCCAGAGTCTCCCAGCCAGCATTGTGTGAGATTAATTTCTGGCACAGAATTCTGGGAGTTATAATCCACAGCAGTCTCCCTTCCAACTCTGGACCATAGTAGTTCTCTGTCCCTTGGACCAGTTGCAAGAGGAAGCGCTTATAGGCAGGGCCTCTCGGGCTCTTAGGATCTGCGCCCTTGACTTTGAAAGTTCATAGTTAGGCCTGTCTGGTGAGTAAATTGGAGTGACCGCCTGCATTTTGACTAGCAAATTAAGTCAGTTTTAACGTTTGCACGGAGTGAAAAGGCCTCCTCTGTCTTCTTGAATGTGTTAGGAAGATGTTAGCAGGCTTATACCTGGAGAAACCAAATCAACTCATTCCTGGCAGAAGGAAAGGGCAGCTCTGGTACTTCCTTTGACATGCCCTATGCCTCCCTTGCCAGAACAAAAATAGCCTCCAAAATAAACAGCCAAAGCTTTAGTGGACTAATCTGCCAATTAAACTGATTAAAGCTCTAGCCTTTAATAGCCCCTTTCTTCATCTGCGTAGCCAACAATCTGTAATGTGTTGGGATATCTGAATGGATGGAAAGATAGAATCATAGAACGGGAAGAGTGCACGAGGGCCATCGAGTCCAACCCCCTGCCATGCAGGAATACATCGTCAAAGCATTCCCGACAGATGGCCGTCCAGCCTCTGTTTAAAAACCTCCGAAGGAGACACCACCACACTCCAGTGTTTAGATGGAAGGCCCCAAGACTAATTATCATGGCTTTGTTTTGGGGTGGGGGGAAGTCATTTTCATTTTCTTACAAATATTCTTGAACTCAGATGCTTGAAGTAGTACTAGATGGATGTAATTTATGGAGTTGTAATAGTTATTGATGTATTACAGATGCAGAGAATGTGCAGTTTGCCAGATGTTGCTCAAGAGCATCTCCTGTCATCCCTGCGCAGCACAGACAGTGATGAGGATGATGGAAGTTGCATTCTGAAGGGCCATACATTTCTCATTTCTGCCCTAAAGCCAGGGTCTAGATCCTTGATCAGGTTGGGCAGCTGTTGGGGATTAGGGAATTGCATTGCTTCCTTGGAACTCTGGAAGGCTGCATTCCCCCCCCATTTTTTAAAAAAATCTTTCCTCCCTCCCAATCCCTCTTAGGGGATAGGGGGCACTTTCCCTGTTTCTCTATATCTCTCCAATGTCATAATGAGGGAGAGAAGAATAGGTGGGCAGAGCTGCATCGTGCCTCAGCCCCAGCAGTGGATGAAAAGCCATTCCCTCGGTGTCAGCTGCCACTGCTGTGGCCTCAGAGGGAGAGAAAAATGGGCACTATCGGCCAGACAGAGGCCCTTTCCGCACACGGCGAGGGAAACGCTCCCTGCCGCTACTCACCGGCTTTTTGGTGGGTTCGTTTGGGTCCGTCCTGACAAGGAGCAGCGTGAGCTCGTCGCTCCGCACTGCTCCGGCGTCCAAAATGGCGGCTTCTGGTTGGTGGAGGCTCCCCACCAACTGCTGAAGCTCGCCACCCTAAAGCCCGCCCCTGGCAGATCTGCAGGCTCACACTGGTGCGCGCATGCAAATCTGCACTGGAGCGCGGGAACGGAGTGGCACGCTCCGTGCTTTTGAAAAGCCTGTGAAAACAGGTTTTTAAAAAGCACGCTGCACGACAGGTTGCTCCAGAGCGGACTGAGGTGCGGAACTGCGACAAGTAGCCCAACCCAGTCCACTCCTCAGGTGCAGACGACCTCCGTCAGAGGTCACACCGCGCCGTTCTACTTACCCTGTGTGGAAAGGGCCTTAATCTCCTTCTCCCCTGCCATTCGCTTTTCCTTATGTTTAATGTCTTATTTAGATTGTAAGCCTGAGGGCAGCGAACTGTCGAATTAATGATTTGCAAGGTGTCTTGAGAGCTTTTTTGGCTGAAGGGTGAGATTAATACATAAATTAATTAATTGATTATGGTTTGGGCTCTTTACAGACCATGTTAGAGCATGGAAAGACCTTTTATTCAACAGGAAGTGACCTAGAAGTCAACTTCTAAATCACTTCCTGTTGGGAAAAAAAGGCCTTTCTTGGGTCTAAAACTGCCCAGGGGACTCAAAACTTGGAGAAATTTCCCCCCTTGCTCTCTGCCAGCATTTGGGAGCAAAATATAAAATAAAATATCAGTGGCCCTTGGTGGCCACAAAAATGCCTTTCCCCACCTGCTGTTCTAAACCAGCCTTTCCTAACCTGTTACCCTCCAGCGGGGCTGGACTTTAACCTCTGTTATCTTTGGGCAGTAGTCATGTGGCTGGAGAGTGCTGGGAGTTGCAGTCCACACATCAGGATGCAAGGTTAGGGAAAGCTGATCTAGAGAACCACTGAAGATCGTCTGTATGCACAGCTCAATTTTGTGTTCTCTTCCTGCCCTTTCTCCTGTTGCGGTACCATTTTCTCGCTCTCATACACACACACCACATTTAATTCAGTTTCTCCTGTGTCCAAATTCAAAGTTATTTTTTGGGACTATAACTCCTCAGAATCTCCCAATCACTGTATCTTCTGAATATTCTGAATGTTTGGAAGTGTGAGAGGACAAGATTGCTTCAATTTTTAAAAGAGGCAGCCATTTTCCATGTGATGAAGCACTCCAGAGGCTTGGGATCTGTAAGTGTCCAGAGTCTTAAGAGTTTGTTTTTCAAGTAAGAACCTGAGCATTGACTTAAATGGATTAGGAAGAAAGGATAGCCTATTTTTAACTCTCTCTGCTGGAACTGAGACCAGAGAGCAAAGAATGATGTACAACATTATGCATAGGGCCACTGAAGTTTAGGTGGAAAAAACCAGTATGTTCAGTTGGAGTCACTTGTGTCTGATTTGTACAAAAATGTGAATGTACTATTAAATTCTGGCACCAGATACCTTACAGGTGAACACAGGAAGGAAAGCTGTTTTGATGCCTCTCACCATTTCATTGCCTTTTTCTGCAGGTGATCTTCTTAGAGAAAAGGGTGACGGAGCTGGAAAAGGACACGGCTGCAAATGGGGAGCAGCACAGCCGATTGAAGCAAGAAAATCTTCAGCTGGTGCACAGGTAAGGAAAAAGTGAGAGGCTGGCCCCAGCTTGTCTACTGTTGTCCTGTTGCATGTACGGGTAGAAGAAACCTGGCATACCAGGGAGGAAGGCCAGTCTGGAAACCTTTTCATTGCCAACCTGGCTTTCTGTGAGCAGGGCTTTTTCAGTGTTTTCCTTGGCATAGTTCCGGTTTCTGTAGACCTTTCTCAACAGGACTTCCTGGTGTATTATACCTCCTCTCAATTGGCCAGAAGCGAGAAAGGTGTAGATTTTACAACTTGAGGACTAAATTATCTTAAGTCCACCTTTTAATACAGGAAACTTAGGAAGAGATTAAGGATATTGGGTACTCTCTGGCAGAAATTATATTCCTTCCTTCTCTACAATAGTATGAACAGAAAAAGAGCAGTTAACTCTTCTCAGGGTGATGTGTTGCACCATAGGGGGATGAGAGAGCAGACAGTTCTAGAGTATCTCAGTGTGTTCATTGAACATGGGCCAGCTTAGATGGAGAATATATTTGGTACAGAAAGGGCATCTGTAACAAAGAAGGGAGGCCAGAGTTCAGATTACCAAGTGGGGGTTGATCTGGCTCCCTTCATCCGCATGGCATCAATGCTCAGTGGAATATCCTGAATCAAAGCATTTCCTAAGCAGAATTTCCTTTTTGTTCCTGTATAAAAAGTTTTGCCCCCCAAAGTAGATGAACTGAAGCTGACCCCCAAAACTTTCCTTTGCTTGGTAGAGCAAATGCCCTGGAGGAGCAGTTGAAAGAGCAGGAGCTAAAATCGGATGAAGTCCTTATGGAAGAAATTCGGAAACAGAGGGAACTTCTCAGCAAAATGGAGCGGGAGAAGAGCATTGAGATTGAAAACCTACAAGCCCGGTAAGCTCCATGGAAACAATGCTTTGTTAAATGGTTATTATTGGTGGGATTTGGGGTCATCCATTGGAACAAATTGGCACAAAGGACAGACAGAAAGGGAAACGCATCTCTGCATAACTTCAGTTAGCTGCAAAGATGTGGTGATGGCTGTTGGCCTAGATGACTTTAAAAGAGGATTAAACAAATTCACAGAGGGTAAGGATATCAGTGGCTACTGGCTTGAGGAGCCTGCAGATACTGGGGTGAGAAAGGTCTCCTAAGTACTGTTTGCTGGAGAGTGACTGTGGGAGAGGAATGTCAACTTCATGGCCTGCTTATGAGCTTTCTGAAGGCATCTTTTAGGGAAACAAGATGCTGGGCTCTTTAACAGCTCTTCTTTGGCCTAATCCACATCAGCTTTCCTTAGGATATCTACTTCTCATGTTGTTGCCCTATAATATAGAGGATACTCCAGTTTTTAAGAATATTTATTTATGTAGCATCATTGATGTAGATGGCACTGTGCAAAGATAAAGCAATAAAACAGACTGGCCCACCAAGGGTATATAATCCTACATTTTAGTTGGGAAAACAGAAGGCACACTCCGTATGTGGGTGAGTGTCTTTACGAAATTATGAACATATGTGTACAAGATTGCCTGTAGCTCTGGGATAACAGGGTTCACGTTCCCACTTAGCCATGGAAACCCACTGGGTGATCCTGGGCAAGAGACATTCTCCCGCCCTCAGAGGAGGGCAATGGCAAACCCCTCTGGACAAATCTTGGCGGGGGAAAAACATGATAGGTTCACCTTAGAATCACTGTAAGTCAGAAATAAGTGGAAGGCATGCAACAATATACTGATACGCTCATGAGAGCACCAAGCTTAAATGTCACTCTTTGCTGAATGCACCCATTTAATGTGTAGAATGACTCAAAAGGGAAGAAAGCAAGCAGCAAGGAGGCTGGCCTCACTGTCCAGCAGGCTAAAGGAACCTGTTTCTGCTGACGCCTGAGCAGGGGGAGGCATGGCAGATGATGAAATACTTGATGTCTGAATAATACAGAAAAATCTTTAAAAGATGGACCCTGGCAGAGAAAGGGCCATCATTTGGTCTCTGTTACAGGCAGCAAAATGTCTTGGGCCAGATTTGGAGGCAAATGCAGTTAAGGTTTTGGTTGAGTTGGGAGAGGGATGTTTTTGGCAAAGTCTTCATGAAAATCTTGAAGACTTGCACTCCCTCTGAAAGATCAGTTTCATAGCTTTGGGGTGCTCTTGGACTCAGTGATGTTTCTGGAAAGCCAGGTTGCTGCAGTGGCCAAGAATGACTCTACCCAGCTTTGCCTGGTGGATATATTTCAAACTTATGGCACCAAATCAAAATCTGGAAGATTTTGCCCAAAAAATTAGTAAAAAACAAAAGATATCTCGGCTAGCAAGTTGATAATGTCTTCATGTTAAATGAAGTGTGCCACCTTTGTGAGAAAAGCAGCATTTGGGAGAAGGGCAACAATAGCAACGAGTGGTTGAATGGCTACAAAAGAGATCTTCCACTGTTACAGCATCACGGATGAAAACTTCCTCCAGAATTTAGTGCGCCCCTAATGATCTCCTTTGGGCCTACATCTCCCATCCCATTTGAAGGGATGTCATGTTGAGGAGGGAGCAGACTTGTTCTCTGCCACTCCAGAGACTAGGCCAAGGAGCAATGAATTCAAGCTGCAGGAAAGGAGATTCCACTTGAACCTCAGGAAGAACTTCCTGACGGTCAGAGCTGTCCAGCAGTGGAATAGGCTGCCTGGGAGTGTGGTGGAGTCTCCTTCTTTGGAGGTTTTTAAGCAGAGGCTGGATGGCCATCTGTTGGGAATGCTTTGATGGGTGTTCCTGCATGGCAGGGGGTTGGACTGGGTGGCCCCTGAGGTCTCTTCCAACTCTATGATTCTATGATCAGCACCATCCAGCCTGGCCATTATTAAAGAACTGTGGGACCTATAGGCAAAATACTAATAGGGTCAAAAGTACCAGTCCCCTACAGGTCTAGAGTGTGCAGAGTCCTGGAAGGGAGGTGGCAATAAAGGTTGTGTTTGTGTTTCCCCAAACTGCAGACTGCAACAGCTGGATGATGAAAACAGTGAACTTCGATCCTGTGTTCCTTGCCTGAAAGCCAATATTGAGAGGCTGGAGGAGGTGAGGTGCTTCTCCAGTTTTTAGGAGTGTAGATTTCACAGTTATGTTCTCCAGTGTCTCTAAAAATAGAAGCAGCTGTACACATTGCCTCACTGGTGAAGGTGGCTGCACAGGGCTCTGTGTTCCACAGTGACACAGCACTCATTATGCCATAATGGCTCTGCGTCGTTACGTTCTGGTCTCATGGAGTGTCCTTTAGAGCATCCTCTGCTCAGTTTGTTCTTGCCAGAAGTCCTTCCTACCTTCTCCATCAGTCACTGGCTGTTATGCCTTTTTCTCTCTGCGCTTTATGTCCCCCTGAGGCTAAATGTCACATTTTCTTTAGACACTAGTCTGGACTAGAGATTATCCTGGACTCTTCTTTATGCTGCCGCCCTAGGAGGAAGCCCCACTGAATATAGTAGAAATGGCTGTGCATGTCCTGTGAGCATGTCTTACCTCAGAATTTATCCTAAGACAAGCATGATGAACCTTCTCACTGCCGATGGTTTTAGCCTAAAGCTCCAATAAGTGCCACCCACCAAGGCCAGTGAGAAGGAACTGCAGCAGTTCTGGCCGGAATCAGTTGAAGGGGCAAAGATGTCATACAGCTATCCTACGATGATGGCCTATATGTTAAAAATAAAAACATCCTATCTAAGATCTATCCAGTGTTAAAAAAAAAATATGGGAGACAAAGCAGATTTTGGGACGCTTTGGTTAGAGACTTAGAGTTTCAGGTTCCCCAGAAGCCTTGGAACTCTCAGTTGTTCCCACCATTTCTGATGGCTAGGCATGAGTACCAGATGTCTCTGGTGCAGTGAAAAAAGCAGACTCAGTCCCACAAATCTGCCCATCTTGACCTAATGCCAACCATTGGATTCATGGCTTATCCAAGATTCTTACCAAGAATCTCCTCATCACATTTTATGTTGTTCCCATTTGCCCCGTGTTTAAATCTGATGCTTGTTTCCTGCTCCCCTAGACCATACACTGATTTTTCCCCGTGCCTTCCTGTGGCCATGGCTTCCTGTGGCCATTCTACCCTCTAGTGGCAGACTCTTCATTTTTAAATTGCCAGTGCCACTTCACTGTGTCTGCTAATGAATGGGCTCAGTGTGTGTGTGTGTGTGTGTGTGTGTGTGTGTGTGTGTTTTCAAACAAGGCTTTTATTGTGCAACCACTCTTCCTCCTTCACAGAAATTTAGGAAGAGTCTGTTTGACAGAATTTGGCCATTTTTACCCTCCTGTTTTTTTTTTCAGTGCTTCAGGATTTTTTTTTTCCCCATGAAAATCTGTGAAGAGAGGAGAAGTAAGAATGGTGGGACAAAGCTTTTTAAGTGGTATTTCTTGACACCACCTATCTGAAAAATATGCATGACAAACTACAGGTGGGCCGCCTTAAGCACAAACTCAAGTGGCTGGATTGAACCCAGGACTTTTGGCATGCAAAGCATACACTTTCCCACTAAATTGCTTGTAGTCTTTTCCTCTGAAGGTCCTTGAAAAAGTTGAGATTGACAGAAATATTCCCCTTTTATAATTTTCTCACTTGATTTAGGAAAAGCGCAAATTATTGGATGAAATAGAAGATCTCACGGTGCAGCTCAATGAGGAGCAAGAGAACAAGAGGAAGCTAGGAGACAAGCTGAACCAAGAGAGACATCAGTTTCAGAAGGATAAAGAATCCACACAGGAGGTCAGTAGACTCCTCTATAATTGAGAGCCTGCTTGGAAGCATAACAGACCACAAAACTGTTGCAGTATCTTTCTGATGGTAAGAGACTGTGTACACTGCCCAGAAAACATAGATTAGAAGGTAGCCAAAAGATGTAGTCAGTCAATATGGGCATATTCCAGAGAAACTTGAGCTTACTGAATGAACCAGTAGGATTGTTGGACAGCTACTGGCTTCTCTCTCTTTCTTTTTTTTAAACTTAATATATTTAACAAAACACATTGCTTACACCAAAAAACAGAGCAAGAGCTCTGCCAACTACCAGTGAAACATTAAAATTAACTGAGTGAATCTCCAAAAAGATTCACTGGACTTCTATTACAGGACTTGTATACTTCCAATTTTTAATTATATTTAGATACTGATTTTTAGCATACAGTTGGTTTCGCTGAAGTATATAGAATACTGTATACAGCATTTTACACATACACAGGATCACTTTGGTGGGACATAGACTCAGAAAAAAAAGTCACAACTTGCTTCCCTGTTAAAAACAGCAAAAGCAATTCAAAACCAAATCAAATAATAAAAGGAAGGAGGTAATAACATAAACACAAATGGCAACTGGCATTTTAAAAAAAAAAAACCCAAATTCCCCACATTAACAGGTCTGTGATATGCTTCCAATATATTTTATTACAATTAATGATCCTGGAGGAATGGACTGGGGAGGCCCTTTTACTTTGGTGACAAGAATTCTGTGAGATCTTTCCTGCCTTGAGCCTCCTTAGAAAAGGACTCTGGTGGTAGCAGCAGGAGCAGTATGTCTGAGAAGGCCTGCACCTGGGGAACTACATATATAAGCTGATGCTTACACACTGGCAGCCTGTGGTCTAAGGGAAGGATGAGGTGCTCCAGGATGAAGGTCCCTCTTGGACAACAGTCTTTCAGTGGCTCAGAGCAACCTGTACCTTGAAGATCTGTGATGCGTACTGACTGTCCACTGATGCAAATTACAAGTATTCCATATATATTTATGTGCTTGTTTAAAGAATTTTGCCCTTTTGTTTTTGGATTCTCTGGTTCAAGGTGGAAACCGCTATGGGCCAGGGCCCTTTGAAACTTCATTTGAGGCTGGGCTCAGTTTCTCACCACTGTTTAAAGGCTTGCTTCTAGGCGCAAATCAGATTAAACTATAAGGATGTGGGATCAGGGATGCTTTTCCATACTTCTAGCATAGTTATCGGGCTAGTGGGCTGTGTCTGTAAACTCTGCATGCCTAGCACACAGGCTTGTTCATATGTTCATAGTCAGCATTGCGGGAAATAGGTGGTGCTTTTGAATAGTAATCTTCTCCTGATCTTGCTTGCTTGCCTGGCAGCTAATTGAGGACCTCAGGAAGCAGCTTGAACACCTGCAGCTCTTCAAGCTTGAGGCTGAACAGCGAAGGGGAAGGAGCAGCAGCATAGGCCTCCAGGAGTATAACAGCCGAACACGGGAAACGGAACTGGAGCAAGAGATCAGGCGGCTCAAGCAGGTAGGTGGGAAACATCTTCTTGCGACAGTTTGCCGGCACACTCAGGTAGAGGTGTTCTGTCTGGCGTTGTTCCAATAAGTTGCAAATCCACACTCTGGTCTCAGACCATTGCTACAGCTTGTTTGGGGTGGGTTTTTCCCTTTCCCCTCTTCTCTCTCTCTCTCCTTCCCTCCTCCTCTTCTTTCCTTTTGGCCATGTGAAGTGAGGACATCAGCTGACCGCTCAGTTTCTATAACTCATCCTTCCTGCTGGTTTCTCCAACCCAAATATTGAATATCCACTCAGGGAGTTCCTGTGGTCCTTGTGCCTGGGTATTTGGAGAGGCGGGGTTTCTGTTCTTCAGGGACTGCTGATAGCACTGGGAGCAGAGTTAAAGGGAGGAGCTCTTGCTTAGAGACACAGCCTATGCCTTACGTGTAGAAAGTTCCTGGTCCAATATCTGGCACACTTTGTTACTAATTTTTTAAGGATTTTGTCAGCTGTGATGGGAAAGTCAGTTGGAATAGATATCATTTGGGGTAGATGGCCAAATAGTCAGACTTGATGTCAGAGAGCGCCTGTTTTTCCTGCACGTCTCAGCTGAAGTTTTGGGGCTTGCCATGTACATTCACCCCTAGGATGTATGCAGAAGATCTTAGGTTGAGTCTTTCCATTTCCAGCTGAGAGAAGCTCAGCCAATGTGGCTGGGCAAGGACAGTTGGCTACGAGAGTACCACTGTCACTGAGAACAGACATTGGACTCTGTGTGAGGTGGTTTCACATGCTTTTTACCTGTCCTGCCTTACTTTCATAGTCGAAAGAGCTGACAGCAAAGAAAGGCAGGCTTGACATTTTGGGTTCTCTTTGCGAACAGGACAACCGAAACTTGAAGGAACAGAATGATGAGCTGAATGGGCAGATCATAAACCTCAGCATTCAAGGCGCCAAGAACCTCTTCTCTGCTTCCTTCTCGGAATCTCTGGCTGCAGAAATCAGCTCAGTCTCCCGCGATGAGGTACTGTTGTTGGAGGACCTGAAGGAAGCTCTGAGTACCACTTTTGTGTTAATCGTAATAGAGAAGCTAAATTCCTCAGTACTTGAAATTATAATGTGGCAAGAAGTTCTAGGATCTGAAATCTAAAGTGTTTCTTGATTCAAAATGTGCTGATTAGGGGCTTTGGGGGATCTCTAAATTCTACATCTCACTTTTATAGTCAGAAGAAATTAATTTTCATTTCGTAATATCTAATGCATCCTATTTTTATTAAGGAATAAATAAGAAATGTATTTATTACATATCAAAATATTTATATCCTGCCCCATTTCTAAGGATCTCAGAGTGAGAGGAGAAAAAAAAACAAGAGTAAAATAACATAAAATAGTTTCATAGAATCACAGAATCCTAGAACTGGAAGAGACCACAGGAGTCATCGAGTCCAATCCCATGCTTTGCAGAAATACACCATCAAAGCATTCCTGAGAGCTAGCCATCCAGTCTGGAGACTCCACCAGACACTGAGGTAGCATATTCCAGTGTCAAACTGCTCTGACTGTCAGGAAGTTCTTCCTAATGTTTAGATGGAATCTCTTTTCCAGAAGTTTGAAGCCATTGCTCTATGTCCTAGTCTCTGGAGCAGCAGAAAACAAACTGGCATGGTTTCCAGTCCTTCTGCCATTTTGGTCACTCTCCTCTGGACATGTTCCAGCTTGTCAATATCCTTCCTGAACTGTGGTGCCCAGAACTGGAGACAGTATTCCAGGTGAGGTCTGCCCTAAGCAGAATAGAGTGGTGTTATTACTTCCCTCGACCTAGACACTTTGCTCCTATTGATGCAGCCCAGAATCACATTGGCTTTTTTAGCTGTTGCATAATACTGCTGACTCATGTTCAGCTTGTGGTCTATCAAGACTCCTGGGTCCTTTTCACTTGTACTGTGGTCAAGCCAGGTGTCACCCATCCTATATCTGTGCATTTCATTTTTGTTTTCCGCTTAAGTGTAGTATCTTACATTTCTCCTGTTGAAATTAATTTTGTTAGTTTGACCTAGCTCTCTAATCTGTTAAGGTCATTTTGAATTCTGATCCTGTCCTCTGGGGTGTTAGCTACCCCCTCCTAACTTGGTGTCGTTTGCAGATTTGATAAGAATGCCTTCTATTCCCTCATCCACATCATTGACAGAGATTTTGAATAGCACTGGCCCCAGGACAGAATCCTCTGGCACCCCGCTAGTCAGTTCTCTCCTGGATGAAGAGAAGCCATTGGTGAGCACCCTTTACATTTGGTCAGTCAACTTGTTACAAATCCACCTAACAATAGCATTGTCTAGCCCACATTTTACTAGCTTATTTGCAGGAGTGTTGTAGGGGACCTCGTCAAAGGCCTTACCGAAGTCAAGATATACTATGTCCACAGCATTCCTTTCATCTACCAAGCTAGTAACTCTGTCAAAAAAAGAGATAAGATTAGTCTGGCACGACTCGTTTTTGAGAAACTCCTGTTTACTACTAGTGATCACAGCATTCCTTTCTAAGTGCTTATAAGCTTTCTGTTTAATGATCTGCTCTAGAATCTTTCCTGGTATTGATGTTTGACCGGCTAGAGACAATAGTTGCCCTTCTACAGTCTGCTGGAACTTCTCCTCTTCTTCAGGAATTCTTAAAGATTATTTCCAATGGTTCTTTGATGACTTCTCCCAGTTCTTTTAATATCCTTGTTTCTCTGGCCCTGAAGAGGTGAATTCATTTAGAGTAGCCAGATATTCCTATACAATCTCTTTACCTATACTGTGCTACATTTCCCCTACCACATCATCTGCTCCATTTTCTCCAGGTAGAGCATTGTTTTCCTTTTGGGAGAAGACTGAGGCAAAGAAAGTGTCCAGTAGTTCTGCCTTTTCTCTGTCCCCTGTTAGCATGTGCCATCTTCTCTGTGCAGAGGCCCTACCATTTCCTTGTTCTTCCTTTTGCTGTGAACACAAGCAAAAAAAAAATCCGTTTTTACTGTTTTTAACTTCTAGCAAACCTGAGCTCTTTCTGGGTTTTAGCTTTTCTGACTTTCTCCCTACACTTGGTATTTGTTTGAATTCCTCTTTGATGATTCCTCTCTTTTTCCATTTTGTGTACATGTCCCTTTTAAATCTTAGCTCTGTTGAAAGTTCTTGAGACATCCATCCCAGATTCTCTAGAAAGCTGCCATTTTTCCTCCTCATTAGAATTTTTGACACTGTGCTTTCAATATCTCACTTTTAGTAAACTCCCATCCATCATGAACTCATCCAAGTCTGGCTTGGGTGTCTGTCATTAAACCCTTGCCCCCACAATGACAACATTATTGTTTCTCTCTCTCTTAATTTTTACCCATATGCTTTCAACCTGGTTTCCAAGATTTAAATCATACATCTTTTCACAGGTGTGAATGTCTTTGACATATAGTGCTACTCCTCCTCCTTTCCTATTTGGTCTGTGTCTCTGAAATAGATTAAACCCCTCTATTGTCAGATTCCAATCATGAGACTAAGTTTAAAACAATTTGAATTATTTAAAACAAGTCAACAATTTGAAGCAGCATACAGTATACGAGAAGTCCACAGGCTAGTCCGATTGTGATCCCTAAGCCCCAAATGCCTTGGTGAAAAGACACGTTTTCAGGTTGGTGCCAAAACAAGGTCCTGTTTGGCCTCCAAGGGAGGACATTCCACAGCCAGGGAACTCCCACAGTGTTCCTCAGAACAATGAATTAGGCTGCTGTTGAGGGTCCTATGAGGGGTCATGGGTAAGTGGAACTTTGCAGCTGTGAATGTTAGACGGATGTGGTCAGACAGAAACTGCCCTGATCACCTTGGCTGGCAGTCTCCACTGGGCAGCGAATTGGGAAATACAACCCTGCTGATTCTCCTGGAGAGCGTGGTACGTTTTGGGGTGTTCTGGCTGGGTGAAGATGAAGGATACAGCTTTTCAGTAATTCAATTCTGATTTGTTAAAGTGGTTTAAAGGTTGAGGGAGATTGTTGCCCTATGCCGTGGAAGAGTGTTCCTGAGGGATGCTACAAAAGATCATGTCTGCTTAACAGCTTTACTGAGGGGCTGCCCTGAAATTTGAAGGGAGAAACCCCAGAATGCTGAGGACTCATAACTCTATCTCTCTTCCTTCTTAATCGGGGCCAGGAGGAGGAAGTGTTGTGAAAAGGAAGAATGAAATGCAGTAGGGTCTTTGCTCCACTGAGGGCAGTTGGATAATTAAAGAGTATTTAGCTTGCTTTCTAATTTTTTCTGAACTGTTTTCTTGGTTACTCTTGGTTACAATATATTTTTGATATTTATTTAATAAGCTAATCAATACATATTGGTTTTAGTAATATATTATGATGTAGCATGTCATCACAATTATAACCTTAAAAATATAGCTGAATATGAAGCTATCATGTCTAAATCGATTTTACATAAGGCAACCTGTGGTTTACTATTTTGTCATCAAACTATCATTTAACAACTGAGATTTCAGAATCCTTAATATCTTGTTAAATGTATTTGTTTTGGTAGTCTTACCCATAAGTCCTAGGAGCTGGCTTATGAAACCTATTCATGCGTGAAGGAAAACTGTGCACAACTTGGCACAAATAGCATGTAATGCAAAAAGGTGACTGGAGCCCAGAATAATTAAGTAGTGCAGTAGTAAATGAACTCAAGTCTCCAGGGTCAGATGAACTGTATCTGAGTGTACTAAAGGTACTTGCAGACATAATCTCAGAGCCTTTGTCAATGATCTTTGTCAATGGAAAATAAGAGGTATTTCTACAGACTTGAGGAGGATGAATGTTGTTTCCATTTTCAAAAAGGGAAAAGCAAAAGTTGAACAACCACTGATGGGTTAGGTTGATCTCAGTACCAAGAAGGGTCCTAATCCAGATCATTAAACTGTCTGTGAGCATTGAAAAAGGAAGGCTGAGATTAGTAGAACTCAGCAGGTGTTTCTCAAAAACAAGTCACGCCAAACTAGTCTTACTTCTTTTTTGAAACAGTTAAACAAGTTTTGTGGATCAGGGGATATATGTGGATGTAGTATAACCGGATGTCAGTAACAGGTAGAAATAGGTCAAATCTAACAAAATAAATTTCAACAGGAATAAATGTAAGGGGCTACATTTTGGCAAGAAAAAGTGCACAAATATAGGACGAGTGAGACTTGGCTTGATAACAGTACATGTGAAAAACATCTAGGCCTTTTAGTAGACCACAAATTAAACATGAATCAGCGGTATGATGTTGTAGCCAAAAAGGCCAATGTAATTTTAGGCTACATCTACAGGCATATATTGTCCAGATTGAAGAAAATAATAGTAACACACTATTCCGCTTTGGTCAGACCGCCCCCCTGGAATATTGTGTCCAGTTCTGGGCACTGCAGTTGAAGAAGGAACATGTACAGTTCGGGGTGTCTGAGATGACCAAAGGTCTGGAAACCAAGTCTTGTGAAGAAGAACAGCTTAGGGAGTTGGATATGTTTAGTCTGGAGAGGAGAAGATTGAGAGGTGACATAACTATGCTTAAATTTTTGAAAAGATGTCATGTAGAAAATGGAGCAAGCTTGTTTTCTGCTGCTACAGAGGTTACAATAGAAACCATTGGATTCACAATGCAAGAGATGAGCTTCCACCTAAATGTTAAGAAGAACTTCCTGACAGTAAGAGCAGTTTGCCAGTGGAACCAACTGCTTTGGAGGGTAGTCAGCTCTTACCCACTGGAAGTCTTTAAACAGAGGTTGAATGGCCATACTGGAGGAGTGCTTTAGCCGTGTAATCCTAATGGTGGTGGGATGGATAAGATAGCCCTTGGGAATTACCAAGTCCTATGATTCTAAGGCATCTTCTAAGGATTCTATGGAGTTATGCATTGGCTGTTGGAAAAATCAAAAGGTCTTCCCTTATTTATCTCAAAACCCAAAGATATGTAAAGCATTGGCCACTTACGATAAATATCTAGTTATGAATAGTCTCTTTAAGTGTAACCCATTTTTTGTTGTTGTTACTTCTGAGCTTTTATAAGATACTTGGCGATGCAAGAACAGGTTCTGGAATGTTTCTTTTGATATTTCTTTAAGAAGAACTGTTGGTTATGGCTTGCTCCTGTATTTAGGAATGTAGTACTGATAATTACACTGCATGCTTGAGTAAGATGTCGTGAGCAAACTTAGCCGTAACAGAGTTGCCTTGCAGTAATGAATTTTGTTCTTTTCTAACAGTTAATGGAGGCAATTCAGAAGCAAGAGGAGATCAATTTCCGACTTCAGGACTACATTGACAGAATAATTGTGGCCATCATGGAAACCAACCCATCCATCCTGGAAGTCAAGTAAGTCTGAGAACTGTGGGCTTGCAGTCCTGATGGTACCTGTCAGTGATGGATTGTGCTGCTCTAGGAGGAGAACGCTGGCAAAGTCTTTGCTCTACAAAGAAGACACAGGAAGCCTCACATCAGGATTGGCTGGGTGACAGATCCTGGTGGACTTGGAGAAGAGAGGACCAGATGTTGAGCCTGCCTCTACAAACTCCAGCAGTCTTCTGAGCCCTTTTGACTTGTGGGGGTGAGGTTGGGGTTGGCAAAAGGGAATCTAGAGTAAAGGATGCAAGCCACAGAACAAGGTGGAAAAGAAGGGCAAGGAATGTGAACACGTACCAGCACCCTGCTGTAGGAATGTATCAGGCACTGTGCTGCAACGTGAAATCCCTTTCTCATAACCTCACAATCCATTCCATGTGCAACAAGTAAAAGAATGGGGCAGAGAAGCGGGGGAGGTGATCTGAATGTCTCAGCAGTGCAGTTGTAATGGGGTGATAAAGGGAATAGTGATCCAAAATGCCTTGCCTTGTCTGTACATCTGTGCTTCACCATTTCTTATTGAAAGTTCATCAAGGTATGTGGAATGCATTTGGCAACATGTTCCTTCTTAAAGCTGTAGAAGTTCTCCAAGAGGTGTCAAACACAACATGAAGTGTGGATGTGATTTTTTGTTTAGCCAATGGAAACGAAGACAGAGCTGCCTTTGGCCCAGGCCTTATCCAAAAACTTGGTGTTCTTTGGTTCCTTTGGACCCAAAAAGTATTTTTCAGGTGTCTGCCACGGGTAGCTTAGGGTGTTTCCTGATTTCTTTCCTTTGGCCAGCTGCCTTAAAATAACAAGACTGACATGTTGCCCTTCAAGCAAAATTGCAGGGAGTTGAGGAACTGCTGAAAGGGGGCTTCCCAGGGCTGGGAACTGGACCACTGGCACCTTCTGATTGAAGACTGAGCAGTGACTGGTGGCTGCCTTGCATGGCACCTGCCTGCCAGGTGAGACGGTTGGTCTGCTGGAGCCAGCTGTAGGGGGGATGCTTAGCTGATGATAGCATAGCACTGGAGGCAGAGCCAATATCCCCCCTACCTCCCACCCCTGTCCTCCACTCAAGGCAGCAGAAACCATTTCCTTCCACTTTCATTGCACACATTCTTCTTTACTGCAGGTTGTTTTTTCTTTTTCCTCATCTATTTGGCCACTTTGAGGCCAGAATAACAACGGTTCTGTCCACTGGAAAAGAAATTGGGAGGAAAAGGGGAGGAGGAGGAAAGACAAATTAAAGACAAAAATGAGCTGTTCAGCTACTAATACAAACGTGTTGTACACATAAAATATTTTGGTAAGAATGAAGTGTATTGTATATGTTCTTCTCTCTGTAGCAAGAATGACTCTAACTTTATTGACTATGACTGGATTTTACATATCTTGAGAGGAAGACGAAAGAGTCATTTTATATCTTATTCTTTCTTTTTCTCCCCACCTTCCCCATGTTTTAAAAAGACCATATCAACAGGATAATCTGAAAAAACAAGCTTTTTTTTACACATGCACGCACACCCAATTTTATGGGAGGAGATAATGTTGCCAATATCTAAACAGTGCACTATTTCCACTGAACTAGAGGCTTACCTTGTTTTCTGTGTTTGTTTGTTTTTTAAATATGGCCTTTGGAGTTGGTTTTAGAGATCATGCTTAGTTTGAGGGGTTTGTCTTAATGCAGAGATAGGAAATGGAAAGGGGGTGGCTCAAACCTTTATTCATTGGATCCTGCTGCACTGTTGAGGGAGGAAACATTCCAAAAGCCCACTGTGGGGGTACAGGCTGGCCAGTAAGTGGAATTCCTAGCAAAAGTTTGGTTTTGGAACAGAGCAGAGACTGGGAGTTTTTAATGGATGCCTCTTCTCTCTTGTGAAAACAAACTCTTCTCTCCCCTAAAGAAGACACAAAGCAATCATGCTACATCTGTCCATGATGCAGCAGTGTCTTTCGTGCTTGTCTGAATCAAATATGCATCTGGTCTTCATAGAGAGGCAGAATTGGTGACACTGAATAAATCCCCTTCTCCCTCCTCCTGGAAATCATAAGATGCTTTTGTTCTCAATCTCTAGTGTACAATAAAAATGACACAATTCTTCCATCATTTCCAGGTGGATCAAGCAAGCACGGTTGTGAGGAACAGAGGGACACACAGTTGAGGGGCTACTTCTTCACGCACACAGTGCCCACACATGCTTTCATATTAAGCAGTTTCCTGGCCTGTTCTGCCCCTCACCCTCACCCCCCAGATGAATCTGGAGAAAGAATTCATGTACTGTACATTTGCAGAGGAATTGTGGTTGTAAATCAATGTATACTTGGAGAGGGAAAGATTTTTCTTTTTCTACCTTGTAGAGTTAGGTATTTTTTATAGCTTGAAGGCCGATCAATTTTTTTAATACTTTAAAGAAGAGAGCAATGTATCTGTGTTACACACACACACACACACACACACACACACACACACAAATATATGTATGTATGTATGTATAATGTACAAATCTATAAATAATCAGATCTGCCTTTCTCGACTTGGGCACATATGTCTGCAAAATAAACACAACACTCCTCTCCCGGCCTCCTGGTTGATCACAAAGAGGTACTGTAATGTAAATAGTCACAGGAGGGAGGGAATTAAACCAACAAAAGTGGAGCACTGGCTTGCACACACCGCTTTAATTTCCTGAGAAAAACTGTTCTTCCCTGCTGGTATGTGAAGGAATTTCCAAAAAGAGACAAATAAATGTCTTAACAGGTATACTGACTGTTGTCTGATTAAAGCCTGTTACTGTCTCTTTGCTGGAGTCTTGACTCTCTGTCTGTCTGTGTTGTGCTGTGTTCTCTTGTTCCACTCAGGAAAAACAGATGGTGAATACCATTCCTGAGCCATCAGGAATGGGACTTGACTGGGGTGTCAGCCTTTGTGTGCATGTCCCTAATTCTTTTAATTGGACAATGGCACATGCAGGCTCTGGGAGTTCCCATTGCATGAACCTAGTTATCTGCTTCTCATATCTCAAGAATGCCTGTAGGATTGTCATGTATTTATAGGTGTAACTAAACTGAGGCTATTGTACTTTGGACACATCATGGGAAAAAAATGATAATGTTTGGTAAAGGAAAAGAGGTTTCTGATGAAACGGTGGAATATGCTTGTCGGGAGTGCTTTGAGGGTTTTCCTGCATAGCAGGGGGTTGGACTGGATGGCCCTTGTGGCCTCTTCCAACTCTACATTTCTATGATTCTATGCTGCCTTGGAGTGTGGTGGAGTCTCCTTTGGAGGTTTTTAAACAGGCTGGATGGCCATTTGCTGGGGGTGCTTGAGGGGGTTGGACTCAATGCCCTTTGTGGTTTCTTCTGATTCTATGATTCTAAGTAGAAGGTAGTAGGAAAAGAGGAAGAGGAAGACCACAGATGGATTCATTCAAGCAAGCAAACCTTGACGCTTGAGTCTGCAGGAGCTTAGCAGAGGAGTTCATGACCAGGATACATTTGGACAGCCCTATGTTCCCCATCCCTTTTCTAGCCCTTACAACTTGCAGAGGTAAGCTGGGAGGATATCCCTCGTTCACAGGGTCTCCATAAGTGGAAACTGACTTGAGGATAAATAAAAACAGTTTGACAGAAATTCCTTCTCATATAAATAGCTTAATGCAATTGCATTTCAAAAGTAAACTAAGTGGTGACAAAGTTATTTTATTGGCCTAATGCTGGAGTAAGAATTATGTGTTCCTCCAAATGTTGTAGCCCTGGCTTAGAAATTGTTTGCCAAATAAATCAGTTGTTTCTCCTTAACAAAACATATAAACTGGAGTTCTAAGCCTATCCAAGGTTCCTTTTCCTTAAGCAATGCCTCCTATCCCAGAGTCAGGGAACCTTAGCCCCGTGGGTGAAAGCAGCTCTATTGGAATTCCCTTGGTAGTCATGTTCCCTTCCTCATGACCTATCATTTGGTGGTATCCAGCATTTCTATGACTTTTTCCTCCTCCTCCTCCTCCATTTCTCTCCCAAGGTTTAGTTACTGGCAGCAAGAGCTTTCCACTAGAATAAACTGGCATTTGAAGTTGAACCTTTGTGCTTTTCAGCTTCTTGGGAACTTCTGTGAAATGGGATGGAGTCCTTGTTTGGCAGGGGTTTCTTATTTGCCCCACCAGCTTTCCTTGACAACATCCTGGGATGTAGGCAAACAATGTATTAAAACTTTTGATACTGCAGCTTGTGATGGTAATCCTGGACCACTGCTAAAAATGCTGTGTTGGTATTCTTCACTGTAGAGCTTGAACTACTGCAAGGATAGTAAAGGTCCAGTCTTCCTACCTTTTGTAATAAAGCTTTTGGTTGCTATTCTTAGAAAGCTGTGAGGGAGTGAAATTAGATAATATTGGGGGAGGTATATTGTATGGCTTGCGGATTTGACAAAGAATCCACTTCCTATCTGTCCCTTACAATCTGAATACTGCTCATTGTTACCACTGCTACTGTCACACCTGAAGGTGTTAGACACATCCTGAGAAAGGCAGCTAATAAGGATCACAGCTTGTAGTTTATGTTGTAGATGACTTAAGCTCACTTTCCAGACCATCCTTTCCAGACCACAAATGGATGCCTTGGTCTGTCCCCTTGTTTCCTAAGGAGCTGCCATTGTTAGCAGCCAGAATAATATCACATCTCCAAAGCATCATGCCCTAATACCACCTCAATGTGAACCATATGGAAGGAGCTGCTCAATGTAGATTCCTGAGATACCTGTAGAATGCTCTGAATATTCAAGTGTTCACCGCAAAGTCTTGCTTTGCTATGTGCTAATGCACTTCTCTTGGACTGGCACTAGGGGGCATAAAAGAATTGTTGAAATTACAGTCACTCCTCTCCCTAACCCTGGAATGGATTACCATTTTCCTGCTCTCTAAAAGAAAGGCAGAGGGTGCAATGGGTGACAAATACCAGCCTTCATCTGCTTCCTGGCCCTTGGGACTCATGCCTACTCTTTGATGCAGGCCCTATCTCTTGGTTGCATTTAAATGAAAACGGCACATGGGAACTAGCTTTAACAGAGAGAGCTGAGGATATGAATCCACCTGATCACCAAATCTTTCCCTAATTGATGAATTACTCTGTGATGTTTGTTTGTCTGTTTTTTAAAAAGTTAGGTTCAGGAAACATTGGAGCATCCAGGAGTTAATACGCCAACTCTTGGACCTTCTGGGTGCCACTGGGACTGCAAACCCCCCCCCCAAAATGAAATCGGAAAATGGCCAGAAGGTCTCCTTGTGGTTTGAAAAGCTGCGTTTTAAAAAGGGTTAAATAGTGTGGGGAGGGTGGCGTTGCAACCTCTTAAAAATATGAATTGCTGTTTCTGGAGAGTAACGAGAGAAACCAGTCTTTTTTGTTTGTTTTTCTTTTTCGGACAAAAAGGCACACTGAAGGGATTGGGGCTGCTTGTGTTCCAGGGCTGCACTTTGCCCATCCCTGAAAGAAGAGGACCACGTTCTCATACCTGTTGTTGAAATGCTCTCATACCGTCATTTTTTTGGAAGCATTTATACACTGCCTTTTTATCACAACAGACCTTCAAGGCAGCTTACTAAAATCCAAAGCCACCAAAATGGAATCCCACAAACTAAAATATAAGAAAGAGAAAATAAAAACATTCACTGACAACAACAAATACCATATTTCTCTCCTGCCAGCATGCAAAAGGACTTACATAATAATTTGATTTGCTCTTCAAGGAGAGGAGAGTAGGCATTCTGTCTCCAGCATTGCTTGAAGGGCACGATTAGAGGTGGATAAATTTACCAAAGATGGGCAAGTTTGAGGGAAACATATCCCACACTGCCAGCACAAAACCCCAATTCGGGCAACCAAAATTATTTACATCAAACTTATTTACACACTTATTCATCTTTTGTACTATTTGCATGGCTAACTAGAGTCTAGGCAGTATGACCAGCAGAGAGAAATAGAAGAGCTGGAGTGCATGGCAAATATGTGGCAGGGGAAAGATGGTTGAGAAAGTGTTGTAGAGGGGCATGAACTGTTCTACATACTCATGGGATAAGGACTGCAAGTGCTCAAAACAGTGCTGTTGGGATGCATCCCTAGTACGACTGCCAGGATGAATGTCAAAATTTGTATTTAATTGCCATCTGATGAACAGGCTGTTTACCGGTAACTGGTTCTTTGACTAATCATGTGCCATCACACAAATGGGTTTTCTGCTGGTGCAGAAACCATAACCAGCAAGTTCTAGAGCCGAGAAGTTTGATGAGAGGCCCTGCTCCCTCCCCTCTGCCACACCTGTCCCAGCCTGCAAAAGCAACTCGCCCTTCAGTTTTTACGTAAGGGGGGTAGGGCAAGTTGCGCGAGAGTACAGATGACCATTTGAAGAACCACAGTTACAGGTAAGCAACTAGAACTATTTCTTCATGGTCTCTGTGACTCACACAAATGGGTGACTAACAGTTATTCTTGGAGGTGGGGCAGGTCATTGCAAACTAGAATATAAAACTGCATGGCCAAAAGCAGCATCGGACCTGTCCCTGGAGTCTAGATGATAATGTCTAATAAAGGTCAGAATCTGAGACCACATAGCTGCCTTACAAAGGTCTTGCAGAGAAATAGCACATAGTAGGGGCAACTAAAGAAGCCATGGCCTTAGCAGAATGTCCTTTGATACTGTCTTGAATGGGCTTCTTTGCAAGCTCATTGGATGGTCTCTACTACCCACTTAGAAAGACATTGAGTGGAAAGATGGTAACTTTTCCTGGGCCAGAGCAACAGATAAATAATCTTTGAGAATGGTAAAAGGACTCAGTCCCTTGAATATAGAAAGCAAGGGCTCTGTGAACACCAAGAAATGAAGAGCCCTTTTCCTTGTTTAGGATTCCCCTGTTGTAGTTAAATTTGGTCTCTTGAAATCCAGGGGGCAAAAAGTACCTATCCCAGGGTAGTTGTGTAGAAAAATACAACAAAGTCCAAAATCCACAAGCAGTGATATCATTTTATTGGATCAGTTCAAAAGCATAAAATACATTATACAAGCATTAGAAGCTTCATTGGCTTCTTCCTCAGACAAAGCTGTTAAAAAATCATAGAGGAGAAAAATTGTGATGATGTACAGGCATTGTACTAGCAGGTAGTGGATATCTCCTACAATGGACTTGGAAAGCACATACACTGGTATTTGAAGAGAAGTGTTTACACCAACATCTATCACACCAACAGGATGGTGGCTTTTAAAGCAGTTTTGATAGAAAATTTTCAACTTTTATGCCATTCTAAATATGATCTTAAATTTCTGGAGATTAACAGAAAGTAATGAGCAGACTGAGACTGTCATGTCATGAGAAGACATGGATCTCTAGAAAAGACAATAATGCTTAGGAAGGTAGAAGGCAGTAGGAAAAAAAGGAAGACCACATTACAGATGGATAAACTCAATCAAGGAAGCCATGGCCCTGAACCTGCAAGACCTGAGTAGAGCAGCTGATGATAAGGGGACTTGAAGGTCTCTAATTCATAGGATCGTCATAAGTCAAAGTTGTCTTGACGGCAGTTAACAACAATGAGCAGTACAACAAATGCAAGAAGTGACTATTTTCATCACAGCAACAAATACTACTATGGGCTACTTTACAGGCTATACAAGGAATAACAGGAACAAATTACTTTCAACAAGCAACTATGGATCCTTTTTTCTAGAATATTTGTAGCGTATCTACTTTGCTACCTATGAACTGGCCATGGAATTGAGGCCTAGCAATACTTACTCTGTGGCTTTGGCAAACCCTCAAAATCCTTGGGATAGTCAGATGATTCTGGGAGGATTTCTTGGCTTTGGTTCAAACCAAGCTCTTTTCAAGTGTTGTTTTCCAGGATGCTCTGGTGCCAATCACAGCTTTTCATTAGTTCTTGGATTTCCCCCATGACTTGCAAACCTGGTGTTTATGAGAAATTGAGATGTTAAAGCTGCCTCTAGAATGAGGGTTGACAATAGGTGCAATCTATGATAAAATGGGAACTAAAGCTCCCTTATTGAGCCTGCTTTGTCCTCGCAAGAAAATATGCCTCCGCTTTCCCCATTCCAATTATTTATTTCCAAAATTGGGATGCAAGGACTTAAATTTTCAAGGACTTTTTGCTTTGTTACCAAAGGCTACTTTTTCCATGTTATGTTTGGATAATAAAATCGGTGTGTCAAAATATACATGCCCTAGCTGTGCATTTAAATGTCTCCTTTTCTGTGTACAGTACTGGAATTAGGGCCATGATCCCTTTCTCTTCAATTTATTTTATTATAGAAGTAGTTAACTTCCAACACTCATATGCCAAATATAACTAATTTAGGTTCTCCATGTACTGGTTACTTATATAGCCCCTGTCTCCTAAGGCAGCTTTTCAGCCTGAGGTTTGGCTCAGTGTTTAGAGAGCGAATGTACTCTGTGTATCTCAGATGCTCATTCTGATGTCATATTTTGATACTCTCAGTCTAAAGTCCTACTGTGAGTTTGGAAGCAGTCCCTAATATTAAAAACTGATACTTCTGATAAAGGTGCTCCATTTTGTATTGCAGTGTATTCTGATCTCCCCTTTCCCCAATTCAGGGGTTCAGACAGTTGAGTCTCCTCTGCCAAATCCAGCCATTGGCATAGTGTAGGGAAAGAAATGAAAGTTGAGGATGTGGTTTGTCTTTCCATCATTTCTAATTTCTCTTTCATTTGTTAAGGAAAATCTTCAGATTGAAAGGTGAGAGGGACTGAAACACGTGGAAACAATTTGACACCTTTATTGGAGAAAAGTATATTGTGTCAACACAGGCACAGCCCCACTGCATCTGCTGACTATAATGGGACTTGATGCTTCACGTGTCCTCACATTTGTGCATGCAGAGGTCTAACCCATCTTTCTCCTGATACAAAGTACAATTCTCAGTTCTCCTGACACAACGTATGGCTGAGATCTTATTTTACAAAAGTTAAGAAAGGAACAATTCTATTAAAAGCACATTATTAAAACTGTTTAAGATACATTTAAAACATAAAAATTGAAAAAATAAAATCACATCATACCACATTAGTAGACCCTTAATTAAGAGCCAAAGGCCTGTGAAAATAAAAAGGTCTTTGCCTGCCTGCAGAAAGAGGACAGACAGGTTAGAGGAAAGGCATTTCATATTTCAAAAGTCATCAGGGATAACCATTATGATTCCCAAAAGAATTATAAGTCTTAATTTTCTTGTAGAAATTTTGTTATGTGTCTTCAAGTTGTTTTTGACTTTGGTGACACTAAGGTGAACCTGTCTCAGGATTTTCTTGACCAGATTTGTTCTGAGGGGGTCTTCCTTTCCCTTCCTCTGAGGCTGAGTGTGACTTGCCAAAGGTCATCCAGTGGGTTTCCATGGCTAAGTGGGGATTTGAACTCTGATCTCCAGAGTCATAGTTCAGCACTCAAACCACTACACCATACTGGCTGAATGTTTACAAATCTAAACGTCCAAAATCTGCAATTCCAAATGAGTAAATGGACTTGGTAAAAACCTGCAGCAGTAGTTTCTATTCAAACTATATAAAAGCTGGATTTCTAATCTGTGGTATATGGAAAATTGTTTCAACTCTTTTAATGTCCCTTCATCGTATATTTACTCTGCGGAATACGTAATGCTATTGGACTTCAGTGTGATAAAATTCAAGCTAAATGGATCAACACTGTGAACAATGGCAGGAAAAGGCAATGTGGTTTTTTTTCTATTCCCGCTATCTTTAGACTCACAAAACAGTATTTTGTTATACAGGGAGCAAGCTCAGACAAACCAAATTCAACAGAAGGAGCTGTGTTGTGCCAGTGTCACACAATGTCACACACAGATTAAATATTATTTATTTTGGCATGTGATAGAGACTTGGACTAAGCACAGCCTCAGCCGGAGCTCTTCTGGGCTGCAAGCTGTACATCATAACTACAAACTTCCTCATACTCCAGAAGCAGCAGTTAAATCTATACTGTAAACTTGAACACTATATAACAAATCTTGGACCAGGTATATGCTAAGGAGCACAGAGCTCATAACTTGCAGCCCAACAGGTAGAGATAGGGAGTAAGGAAGATGCAGCCAAACAACTGACTCAGTTGCCAGGGAGGGGAGGGTAATCTAATAAGTATTGAAAGGGCATATCTTGGTACACCTCTCACACTTACAGAATGCATGACAGCAATGGGTGTGTGACTGATGTGCCCATCAGTTGTGTGAAGTATATCTGCGTGTGCAGCAAATAGAGTGGTAAAGGAAAGTAAAACACACTTTCTGGGCTTTGGGAAAGATGATTTCAATAAACTTAAGGAAATACAGGGTGAAAAATACTCAAAACAAAGGTTGTATGGAAGTTTCTTAAAGGTGAGATACTGAAGGCAAATTATTTGAATGAAAGAGAACTGGAGGCATTTAAAGAAACCAGGGTGAAGGCATAAGGAGGTTTTGAAGCAGCTAAACTTAAAAATCTGAAAAATAGATTCTAAAAGGGAAAGTGTAAGAAACTGAACAGGCAAAGAAAGAGCACAAAAGAGCAGCCAACATATGTAGTAGGAAAGTCTGAAGGCTAAAACTCAGAATGTGTCTAGGCTTGCAAGAAAGACTGAACACAATAAAAAGAGGGGTTTGACTATGTTTGGAGGCAGACAAAAGGGGAAGTGGTAAGTCTACTGTGTGGAGAAGTTGTAGAAATATTAATGGGGGAACAGAGAGAAGATGGAACTGATCAGCATCTCAACGTCATGGCCTCTTTCTTCTCCAAAATAAAAACCGGTGTTCAAACTTGTGAAAATACTATAAATTGTGCCCTGGGGATGCTTCAGACTAAGATAGGTAAAGAGGATTCATGGCAAGAAAGTAAACTGTATCCAAGATTACTAAAGAAATTTTCAGGTCTAAGATCAGAACACCTGTCTTAATGTTCAGGAATTTTTGAAGGCCAATAAATGATCCAATTTTCAAAAAAGGTACCAGGGCAACTAGCCATAAGTCAGCTTAATGTCAATATAGGGAATATTTTAAAATAAGTAATTAAAAGATCAGTCTATGAGCATTCAAAACTGAATGATGTGAATGCCGAGAGCCAGCACAGGTTTTTAAGTCATGCCAGACTAATCTCTCTCTCCACCTCTCTTAACAGAATTATGGGCTTGGAAGATAAGGGGAATGCTGTGTGTGTAATATACCTTAAGTATAGTAGGCTTTTGACACATCTCCCATTTTATTATTCAGAAAAGCTAGTAAAATGTGGGCTAGATGATGCTATTGTCAGGCAGACTTTTATTGTGAGTGCAGTGTCCTGCTTCCCAAGAATACTTTCCATCCTGGAAAGAAGTGGCAAGGGAGGTGCCACAAAGTTCAGTTTTGGACCTTGGTCCAGTTCTGGGCACCACAGTTTAAGCAGGATATCAAAAAGTTGGAATGCATCTAGTGGAGGGCAATCCTGATGTGGAAACCAAGCCTTTTGAAAAACACTGGATGGCCTTGGGTACCTTTAGCCTGGAAAAGGCTAAAATGAGAAGTGATGTGATAGCCATCTTTAAACATACAAAAGGCTGTCACATAGAAGATGGAGCAAAGTTATTTCTTTATGACTAAACATAAGGAAGAATTTTCTGATGGTATGAGCTATTTGTTTGTAGCTATTTGATTGTAGATGGTAGCTGTCTTAGAAAGGTGGACTTACCTTCACTGGAAGTTTTTAAACTGAAATTGGATAGTCATATGTTGAGGACACTTCATCTGTTGTTGTAAGTCACCATGAGTCCTATTTGGAGACAAAGTCAGGATATCAATCGATTGCTCAAACAATCTTTGTGTTTCTGTATAGGCATTGGACTAGATCAGTGGTTCTCAACCTGTGGGTCCCCAGATGTTCATGGACTTCAGCTCCCAGAAGCCCTGAGCATTGACCATAGTGGCTGGGGCTCCTGGGAGCTGAAGTCCACAAACATCTGGGGACCCACAGGTTGAGAACCACTGGACTAGATGATCTTTCACATGACTTTAAACACTATAATTCTACTATTCTATGGCATGGAGCTAATCAGGGTAGCCCCACACCACCTTCATGCATGTGTTTATTGTGCAAGGAGTGCTGGCATAATTAAATCTCATACTTTGACATCAGTATGTGAATTTGAGAGCTTTGTGATGTGAAATTATTTCAGCTTAGCGGAGTACTGATCTTTTAAGTGTGTGGCATAGCGATATTTAGTAAACCAACTGAAAATGTATGATATTACGTATGCTGATTGATTTCTGGCTGCCCTTTTAATTCATACCTTCCAGTTCCTAAGATTTCAGTCTTCTATCTTTCCCAAAACAATGGGACAAAACATTTGTCCCTCCCTTCGAATTTGACAGAAAACTTGCACAGCACCCACAAATCCCACTCCTATTAAAAAATATCTATTACTTGTTGAAAATCTGAAATTCTCCTTGGAATTTAAAATATTCATTACAAGCACAGAGTGGATATGGAGAATCTCCAAGGGAAATTATAGGAAAGCAATTTCTTCTGAAATGCACACATTTTGAAATGCTTCAGCATAGAAGTCCTAAATAAGTTGGCCATAAATGTTAACAAAAACTTCTGCTGTATGTCACATTGGATTCTGTTAGACCTACAAAGAATGTCTTCTCCATTGCATTTCCATTTCTTCTTTTTTTCCTGCTCTCCATTTGAAAGGAGCTCTTCATTTGGCAATTCTGATTTTCCATGCTAATCCTGTATATGTGAAGAGATATAGTACAGTTTTTATTTATGTTTCTAGCACTTTTTCCTTCAGCAGGAATTTAACAGTATAGGAGGAAGTGATCCCTTAAACTGCTTTCTTTGGGAAGTGAAAGAGGAAGTGAGAGAGGGAGGCTACAATGTGAAACTGCTTTGTTGTTGTGGCATGGTGACTCCAGTTTTCATGGCAGCCTCCTCCTTTTCCAGCCACTAAATCCTTCCTAACATTGGGTGGCCATCTGAAGAAGCTGTTACTACCTGGAGAAGCTACAGAAGAGGTTTCCATGAAAACCAAGGATGAAATCACCTTCGCACAATAGTGGAGCCATTAGCCATATCTGATTCAAAGTCTAAATCAAGGACAGGGAACTTCTTTCATCCCAACAGCCACATTCAATTTCAGGTACATTCTCAGTGGTCGCATAGTTGTGGTAGATATTGCCAAAAGCAAACAAGTGGAACCAAAAATATCCACATATTTTAACTTATATTTTTACTGCTAGTAGTAAACCTCTAGGAGAGGCATTTCAATATTCCAGAATAGGACAATTGTTCAGAAGATGGAAAACTACTACATGAAGGTGTCATATAGAAGGAACAATGGCCATCTGGGGAAGAACAGGTTGTTTACCTGTAATTGTGGTTCTTCAAGTGGTCATCTGTGAACTTACAGAAATGGGTTTACTATGCCTGCACAGTGCATTGTTTGGAAACTTCTAGAACTGCTATGCAAATGTTTTGGTGGTAGCCTCTCCTCCACTGGTACATATGATCAGCTATGTTCCAACTCAAACCCTCAGTTCCATGGCTGCCGAAGCAGTAGCCCAGAAGGTAAGGATATGGAGCATGACAGAAGTGGGTAGAAAGACCAAGTGTTGTGTGAGTTCACAGATAACCAATTGAAAAACCTTAATTACATCACATTCTGAGTCCTGTTCTTCTTAATGGTCTCTGTGACTCACACAAATGAGAGACTAGCAAGCTACTAACCCAAGTGGTAGGTGAGTCATGAGACACAAGAATACAGCACTGCTCTTCCAAAAGCAGACCAGCCCTTGACCCTTGAGTCCAATCAGTAGTATGCAATAAAAGCCAAGCGTTGAGACCAGGTAGCTGCCATGCAAATGTCCACCAAGGGAAGAGGCAGTCACAAGTTTTGTGGAATGGCTGTGCACAGTCACAAGAAGGTCTTTTTTAGCTAGTCCATAGATCAGATAGATCATAGAGGAGACCCATTTGGAAAGACACTGAGCTGAAACTGGTAGTCCCTTCCTGAGCTTCAAATAACAAAGAGTCTTTGAGACTGCCGAAGTCATCTGTCCTATTAATGGAGAAGGCCAATGCCCTTCTAACATCCAGGCAATGAAGCATCTGTTTGAGTTTTGAGGATGGACTCAGCATGAATGCAGGTAGCATGATGTCCTGGTTAAGGTGGAAAGCAAATACCACCTTGGGAAGAAAGGAAGTGTCTGACTTGAGGACAACTTTGTCCTTATGGAAACTAAGATTGGGAACATCAATACAGGGAGCATAGAGCTCTCCAGCTCATCTGGCTGATGTTATTGTGACCAGGAAGTCTGTATTCCACATCAAGAGGTGGATGTCACAAGTTGTCATTGGCTCGAATGGCCTCCAGGAAAGCCGCAAAAGGACAAGTTCCAGACTCCATTGGACAGTGGGAGTCAGAACTGGAGGGTGACGCTTCTTGCAGCCCTTTGAGAAGCGTTTAGCTAAAGGGCACTGGGAGCAAGAATGCTTGCCTGTCAACTGGAACTGATGGGATATAGCAGCCAGGTAGCATTTGATGGAGGAAAGAAAGAGGCCCTTCTCAGACAAAGAAAGGAGGAAGTCCAAAACATGCTGAATCTGGGCTGCATTTGAAGATATGTATTGGGCGGCCAAGAATCAAAGAAACGTGCCCCAGTTGTAGATGTAGAAACTTCAAGTGGAAGGCCTCAGAGGAGCCACTAGGATTCAATGGAGTGATGTCAAGATGAAGTCTAAAGACAGATCTCCCAGGCCATCAGCTTGAGAGTGTCCATATTGGGATGCCAAACCCAACTGTCATGAAGGGTCAGGAAATCTGAGGTTGATGGAAATTTGTGATAAATTCCTCAAGACAGGTGGAGAAGATGGGGGAACTACTGGTGGTGTTGAAGGAACCCTAGTATGGGAAGCCTTGCCTTTCCATTTGCTGATACCAACTGCAAGACTGGAGGGATGCTTAGCACTTTTGGCTGGAGGAGTTTCAGTAGACAGTTGATTGGATACAACTTGTGAGGTGGACAAAGGAGGATTTGGCACTGAAGAAGTATGCAGAATTGAGGATCTACTGGGTGTCAAGAGAGCATCTAGACAAGTTAAGGCCTGCTCATGGAAGAGAGCCTTCAGGTGTGAAGAACAGTTTTTGTGGGCCAGTGGAGTCACCGCCTTACAATGCAAGCAGGATAGGATATTGTGATTTTTCTCCCAGGCACAAAAGGCAATGAGAGTGGCCATGAGTATTTGGGATCTTTGCTCCACAACTGAAACACTTCTTAAAAGATCTGGATGGCATGGTTAAAAGAGACAGAATAGCTGCAAGAGGGTAAACTGAGAGAAAATCTGAGAAACAGTCCAAGTCAAACTGAGTGAATGAAGTTACTGAGCCAAACCATAGAAGAAAGCCAAGAATAAGAAGTCCAACTCGAGAATCCTAATGATTGAAGTCAAAATGCACAGCTAACTGTGCATGGTGGTGATGATGCGGTGGCTAGGGAACTGAGGATGTGAGTGGGAACATGGCTGGTCATATATACCAGTGGAGGAGAGGCTACTGCCAAAATGCCTGCAAATCAGTTCTAGAAGTTTCCAAATGATGCACTGCGCAGGTACAGTAAACCCATTTGTGTGAGTGACAGAGTTCATCACAAAGAAGAACTCCAAAGAGTCAGATTCAGACCTACGGAGGACTGGATTCAGATTCAAAGTGTGATGTTTCCCATCCTTACTCTGACTGAATTGTATTGTCCAGACTTCTAATTCCTCCATGATGTATCTATTTCTAATTCTCCAACAACCCTCCCCTGTAGATATACCTGAAACTAAGTATAACAGTTTTTACATTTGATTAAGTAGACTTTAGTTCACAAAAGCTTAGATCCTAATACATGTGTTAGTCAACAAGATGCTACATGGCACTTGGTTGTTATAACTTATTATTTGCTTGCCATATGACTCTTGGTTGTTTTTGGCACAACACAAAGTAAGATGTCAATCCTCCTGGCAAGCAAATAATAAATGCATAATTGGGCATTTATTGAGGGCAACACAAAATCTCAGCTACAGCCAGCAAATGTGGAGGAGAGATGATTCTGATTCACAGCCTTATCACTGCAGATTCCTGTTTCAATCTAGGTCAGAAACATGTAGTACAAAGGGAGGAGGATGTGGGTGAGTAAGAAAGGGCAATGATAGTTTCTGAGGCTAGGATGAGGAGGAGTGCAAAAGGAAGGACTAGATTTGGAATTTCCAGTTCGTGATAAGAACTCCTGTGTGTGTATGTGTGCATGTGTGCGTGTCTGTGCATGTGTGTGCATCTTCAAGTCTCCTGTCAACTTAAAATTTATTTTGTGGTCAGAAAAAACTTCCCTATTTATGATAGTTATGGAGTAATATTTTTTCATGAAGCTGCTTAACCAGTATGATTCTGCCTGAGTCAGATGTTCTGGTCATTGCAAAATTCTGGAAATTTGTGTGGCAAAACATGGCTTGGTAGGCAAAATGAAATGTAAATAAGTGATAAAGTAGTGAGGGCATCTGGCAGGAGTCTGTATAGGAAAGATTTGCTCTACAGACTGAGATGCTGTGGGAATATTGAAAAAGTAAGGTGGACAAGCAATTTTTTTAGAATATATGAGCTTTCTAAGGGTGCCTTTAAAATTCATAAGAAACAAATAAGGATATTTTTCTTCCATAGTACCCCTGAAGTTTAAAGAAAAGCACTACTAATTTTAATTCCTCCCAGTTCTTTTTCTGTGTGCAAGTTGTATCATTCATAAGGGTTAGTAGGGAATTCTCATATTTATGGACCAGCAGCAGCATCAGGCCATGTTGTTGTTCTGTGCCTTCAATTTGTTTCTGACGTATGGCGACCCTAAGGTGACTCTATCACTTAGTAAGATTTGTACTGAGTGGGTTTGCCTTTATCTGCCCTTGAGGCTGAGAGAGTGTGACTTGACCATGGTCAGCCAGTGGGTTTCCATGGTAGAGTGGCAATTTGAACCCTGGTCTCCAGAATCACAGTCCAACGCTCAAACCACTATACCACCTGACTTTCCACCAGGCCATACTGCAATATATAAAATGAATGGATGGATTAGTCTTATGTTAGTCAGTGTCCCTTCTGCATGTATGCATATATCTAATCTGTTCTGTTTCTCCATTAATTTGCAAATTTTGTATTTAAAGAGTTTTAAAGAGTTGCATAAAAATACACACTTAAATTTCATTTCTAAATAGTTTTTTTTAAATACGGTACATTTTTAAAAAAATGTGTTTTGATATTTTTTGGGCCCAAAACTAACTCATGATATTTAGGAATTATGTAAGCCAATGATTAATTATGTTTTGATCTTCACATTTGTCCAAGAGGTACAGATAAGGTCAGTTTATATAGGAATTCAAGCAGATAATTTGTGGCTATCTCCAAGCTAATTAGCTTGATACAACAGCTCTATCTTCTTGTCAGCAACCATGTCCATGAAGTTCTCTAGGAAAAAAAATTCAAACTGGCTGTCTTCTAGGCTTGTCTTCACAATGAGTGGGAAATAACTTGGTATTTTTCAAAGCACTTGATCCAATAACCTTCAGTTCTTCTAATTCAGAAGTCACCTTTAACGTCAGTTTTCAAAACAGAGGCTGCTTCTAAATCAACTACTCCCAACTCTCCCCTTCCTCTCTGCCTTTCTGTTGTTAATACCTCTTGAATACATCCTAGCAAGGTCTTTGACATCTGTTGATGTATACGGGCATATGTTATATCCCCATCCCTCCAAATGGTGCACGTTTCTTCCCCTTGTACTATTGTTTCTTCTGTGTCAAGCAGCAGAAATGCTTCTTTTTCCTGAACAGAAAATGGTGGCAGCCCCTTGATGTGATGGTACAACACAAGGCCAGACCTTCTAAAATGCCACTAGACTTCAAAATCTCCCACTTGAATATGGCTAAAAATACAAAGATGTAGAGGACAGTCTTCTCAGTAGTGGCCTCTTGTAGAAGTCCGCTCTGCCTCAGCTTGAGTATCAGGTCATTCAGGAGAAAGCATGAAGCTGTTTCTTCCATCGTAAACAGGTAGCTTTCAGGAGACAAGATGATGGAACTACTTGCTATAATAGATCTTTGACAGGACAGAACTGCTGATACTTATATTTTACCATCACAGTGGCTACCACTGCAGTGGATAATAATGTGTGGACAGAGGATTACAACATTTCCCCTTCAGGGTCTACAACATACAACAGGGTTGCCAAACACACACACCAAGTTCCTGAATACAGAGACTAAGGAATGGAGAAAATGCCCCCCAAGTCTGGATCCTAATATACCCATTCACCAACCCAACTAATTTGGGGTAGGTGGGGCCCTTGGTCTCTTTAAGCCTATCAATCTTTCCACTGTAGTTTACAGATAGCTTCAACATCTTGATTCCTAATTCAGTGCTGAGCATAAAGCTGCACACTGCTTTTTTTCTAGGCTAGGGCTTTCCAAACGGTGTTTCACGACATGTTAGTGTGTTGCCTGAGGTGTGTTGGTGTGTCGCCTCTCCAGGCTGAGAAAGATCCCCTCGAGCCTGGCCTGCTGCTACTGCTCTTGCCAGGGTCTTTCCTCAGTGAGGGTGATGGCAGCAGGCCAGGAGTGGGTGGGGGGGCTACCTTTCCTGCTGCTGCCGCCGCCCTCACTAGGGTCTTTCCTCGCTGAAACATGGAAGCTTAAAAATGCTTGATGACAAAACATGAGTTTCTTTATCTAATATTCCACCAAATATTGAAAAGCTGTGTTTATCCTATCAACCTCATATATCTAATTAAAATGATAATCATTGGTTTTATTCAGTTTTTCTAATTCTTGCACATATTGACATATTTTTACTCATAAATGACAACAACCTTGGAAATATATGTGATTATTTATAAATAATATGTTTTAAAAATATATATGAAAGGTTTTCATGAGATATGTTGCGTCCTCAGATATTTTGTTATTACAATGCATGTATGTGTCCATATCTTAGTTTAACCTCTGGTTTGCTAGTAAAACTGAATTACTACATTGCAAAATTATGCATGTTTAAAAAGTGTGTCACCAACATGAAAAGTTTGGAAAGCTCTGTTCTAGGTAGACAGAATCAACTGAAACATGGGTAGTTTTCTTCCATGTTTATCCCAGCTCAGCTTCTCTATGCTTAGACTGCAAGCTTTATGTGTAGAGGCCTGTCTTCTTGTAGTCTGAAAAATGCCACATAAACATTGACAATGACAACAACAAGAACATTTTGTGAGATATGGAGGCTATTTCTTCCATTTTAAGTGGACGGTAAGCATTCTTTGTAACAGTTTCTTGATTAATACTGGATTGGGTTCTGGGCATCCAAGTACTCTGAAGCTGGGATGGCTATTCCTTTTAGTGGGTCTCTGACAGATGCTCCTTATTTCACAGTTCCTTGATTCTATGCCCAGAGGGCCCTCCATGACAGCAAAGCAGGTTTCAGAAGTAATGTCACACACAACATGTTAAAGGTGTAGCTGTGTTGCCATAGGCTGTACTCGTTAAACTGATTTCCCTAATGTACAAAAGCTGCTTTATTGTTTTTCTTTCTTTCTTTCTTTCAACATTGCTGTTGTTGTGTGCCTTCAAGTCATTTCTGACTTACAGTGACTCTCATTATGGGGTCTTCTTTGCAAAATTTGGTCAGTGGGATTGCCTTTGCTTCCTCTGAGGCTGAAAGAGAATGATTTTCCCAATGTTATCCAGTGGGTTTCCATGGCTGAGCAATGATTTGAACCCTGCTCTCCAGAGCTGTAGCCCAGTGCTCAAACCACTATACCCCATTGGCTCCCTTTCAACATGCAAGCTACATAATCCAGATACATTAATATTTCTTTACCAGAATCATCTCTGGGTCAAGAAGAATCAGAGGATTGCCCCAACACGGGAGAAGAAGTCAAGTGCTGCATAATACTGAATCTTGTCAAACCACAATTAGTGGCTGTAAACAAGTGCAGGCGGTTATGAAATATCAGTGAAAAGCTGTGCAATGATAGAAGAATACCATCAAAACCTACACATTTAAATTCTCAGAAAGCTTTTGGACTTCTTTTCTCAACATATAACTAAGGGAACTGGTGCTATTGCTTAATTTGTAAAAGGGGGAGTTCTGTGAAACCTTTATCAATGTTTCTCAAATCTTTTGTGCTTAAGTCATACAGTTAAGTTTATTGCCTCTTCCTATCTAACACAAACAATTGGTTCCCATACGAAAGCACACAAGCAGTCTAATTCTTAAAGACAGCCTGCCGCTACATATGAAAATCTATGGATTGAGGTATTAAGACAATATTTTCCATCAGAAGAGTATATACATGATTCCTCCTCAAAAATACAATTACAAATACAAAAATACATCTAAGAAACTACACTCAGGACAAAAGAAGAGCTGTTATTAAGTTTCTCATGTTAGGTTGGAACTATGAGCTAGTCAAGCAGTGTTCTTTCCTACAAATCCAAAATGGTAGGGCTGCTGCATTTAGGGTCTTAAACCTTTTGGGGGACCTTATCTTCCAGTTAATGTATCCCATCCCAGAGGTGTGGTGGTAGGGGGCAGCACCAATTTCTGATAATTCTCCTGAGAGGAAAATAGATGTCATTGCTTAGTAATGAGAAAGGCAACCACTCTTTCAGGGTCAAATAGCATGCAGATGTCAAGTTGCTGTTTGTGGGGTTTTTCCGTTTTTAGCAGCCCTCTACCTAGACAGTCTTTTATTTTATTTATTTTTTTCGACCCTAGTATAACTTCTGGCCTACAGTATAACTGCAGTGGCCAACTGTGCTGCTTCACTAGATTTAAAACAGCTAAGGTCTTCTGCCATTGCACATGTTGAATCAGTGCAGCACACATACCTCCGATCCTCTGTCCCAGTCCAATATTCAATGACAAGAGACAGGCTTCCTTTCTAGTTCAATCCGTACTTTATGAGTTGCAAGCAACAGAAATCAAGAGTATTTTATTATAAAGTCAATATATCTTTTCAAGTAGCATTTTGTTTTTCCTGTTGTCAATCTACTTCCAATGAAAACTGGCAACTTCCATTTTGGAGTAAAAGCTAGCTTCAGTATTTCAATCTTTTATAGATATTGCTGTAAATGTTGTGGAGAGCAGCATGGTGTAATAGATGGAATGTCAGACTAGGACTCCAGGTTCTAAAACCTTGCTCAGCCATGGAAACCCACAGAATGACCTTGAGCCGGTCACAGTCTCTCAGCCTCAGAGGAAGGTAATGACAAACCTCTGAATCTTGCCAAGAAAGCCCTATAATAGGTTTGCCTTGGGGTTGCCATAACTGGGAAATAACTTGAAGGCACACAACACACACAAATGTTGTGGCTTCACTTCCCTAAAATGGGAGGTGAGCGCGACACAGCAACAATTGCTGTGTTATTTATTTAAAAATTACCCAGTCAAAAGGGATAGGGACAGATTGGGCTACTGTACAATTGACATGAGGCAGTGCAGCAAAAAAGTATGCAGCACAACAGTTGTGTGGAGAAAAACATGTACAGCACAATTCTATACAAGTGTGTGTATTTGAAGAACACTGAGGGAGGAAGGGGTTTGTGCTGCATATTAGATCTCTTCAAGGGACGTAATGGCACATTTTGTATTAATAGTTGTTATGTGCCTTCAAGTCATTTTCCAACTTATGGCAAAACTAAGGTGAGTACATCACAGGGTTTTCCGGGGCTGAGAGTGTGTGGTGCACCAAACCCAGTGGGTTCCCATGGTTCAGTGGGGAATCAAACCCTGGTCTCCAGGATCATAGTCCAGTGCTTACACTACGCTGGCTCCATCTAAAACGTATTTTCCCTGAAGTGTGCTAGTTGGGGCTTAACTTTCACATAATATACATGGCCTGCAAACCTGCTAGTTAAATTTACAGTTAATGATTCAGTTATAATGGGTATAAAAAAAGTGACTCTGCTTCAGCTAGGTCAAAAGGAGTGGGTGGGATGCCGAAGCTACTTTCTTGGGGCTGCTTATTATTCCTCTTTCCTCAGTATCACCTGGGCACGGATTGTTCTCAGAAGTAAATCTGCCAGAGACTGCAACTCTAGGGGCCTTTACACCCTACAGTGTTATAGCGCTATTATTCCACTTTCAACATCTTATGGAATTATGGGGTTTGCAGTTTAAAGATGAGAGACATTTAGAATTTTCAAATAGAGAGCTACTTTGCCTCAGTAAACTACAAACCCCAGCATTCCACAGAATGTTGAAAGTGGAATAATAGCACTGTCACAGTGTAGTGTGGAAATGGCCTACAATAGGCAGTTAGACTTTGGGGTGTGGTGGTGAATACGAGGAAGCTAAATGCACTGTCACACACAACTGGGAAGGAGACGTGCTCTTCACTCTTGAGTAGATTTGCATTTTTGTTGTGTGCCTTCAAGTCGTTTCTGACTTATGGTGATCCTTTCCATGGGCTTTTCTTGTCAAGATTTGCTCAGAGGTTGCCTTCCTCGGAGGCTGAGAGGGTGTGACTTGCCCAAGGTCACCTAGCGGTTTCCACAGCCGAGCGGGGACTGGAAGCCTGGTCTCTGGAGTCCTAGTTTCACACTCCAACAACGACACCACACTGGTTCTCAGGAGGGGAAAAACTCCTTATCGTTTCATCTCGGATCTTTCCTCCCCCTTGTCACCGCAGCTTTTAACAAGATTGTGTAAAACGACTGTCTGCACGGCTTTCCACTGGCCGATCGCTTTCGAACTGCTTACTTTCCGTGAGAGTTTTGCATGCCTTTTGCTCTCCGGTGAGCACGAGCCAACAGCTGCTGGAGAAGACCGCAGAAAGGCACGCAGGTTATGAGAGCTGCCTGCGGCAGCGCACTACGTCCCAGCTGGGTTAGCCCCGCCCCCGCCTCCAGCGGAGCCTCAGGTGAGCCGCCGCAGAGCGCCTTGACTTGATGAGGAGCGCAAAGGATCTTGGGCATTGTAGTCCAAAGCCTACCGTCCCCCTGAGCCCTTGGGATAGCATAAAGGCATCGAAGGCCCCCCAAGCGCACGAACTACCTGCCCTCCGACCGACCCCCTCGTCCGACTAGAGCCTTCGCTTTTTCCCCCATAACCGAGAGAGTGAAACACCCTCCTCCACGCAAGGCTACAACTCCTACCGTGCTCTTCCCGCCTCCGAGAGTCACATCCGCTTGTCAACCCCCGCAAGAGCCTCTGGGCCTTGTAGTCTCGTTCCGCTATTCACGACGGCTCCGCGCCGTTTCCGTAAAGGGGACTCTACGCCGCTCTATCGGCCCCTACGCTACGGAAGCGGCGTAAGGCGCCGGTTTCTGGACTCCGAGAGGAGGAGCGGGAGGGGTGAGGGAAAGGGGGTTGGCTCCGCTGTGGGGTTGAGTGGGAGGTTAAAAAAAGAAAAAAAAAGGAAGAGAGGGATTTGAGAGAGAAAGACTGGGAGAGAAACGCGTTGCCGAGAAGTCGGGCGGGGTGGGAGGCGGGAGGGTAGGGGGACAAAGTTACTCGGCCGCCCGAGACGCTAGGGAGGGGAAGAAGTACAGTGCGCGGAGGCGAGAGGACGGACGAGCGAGCGAGCCGGTCGGCCGGCCGGCCAGGGAGCAGCAGCCGAGAGGAGCCGCCGCCGCCGCCGCCGCCAGGGCGTCCCTCAGCAACGGTCAGCGGAGCGGGATACCCCGGCGGGGGGAGGGTACGGGCGGAGGTGGGTTGGAGCGCCAATGGGAAAGCGCGCGCGCCGGGGGGGCGAAGAAGAAGGGGGGCTGTGGGGGAGGTGCCCGCTGAGGAGCCGAAGGAGGGGAGGGGAGGGGTGTGTGGTGGGGGGATGCTGCGGCTCCCCCTTTTTCGGCGGGAGGAGCGGGAAGGGCTTCCTCCCCCTGCGCTGTGGTTGGCCGGCGAAAGAGGGAGAGGGAGAGGGGCGGCTGCTGCTCCTCCGTCGCTCCCGCTTCTGTGGAATCTCAGTCAGACCGCGAGGAAGCCCGAGCCCCCCTCCCAGCTCCCCCTCTCTCCCCGCCCGCGTGAATGGGTCCGCTGGCCCAAACTCTGTCGCTCGCCCTGCCTACAGTCGCCCCACAGAATGGGTGGGATTTACCCGTGTGGTGACAGTTCGTTGACTGAGGCCGTTTCCACTAGACTGTTAGAGCGCGATTATTCCACTTTCAACATCCTATGGAATCCTGGGCCTTTGAGGCCCCTCCCTTAACTGCAAGCCCCAGGATTCCATAGGATGTTGAAAGTGGAATAATCGCGCTATAACCGCCAAGTGTGGAAATGGCCTCAGTCGACTCTAGTTGGGACTAGCCAGCAGGATCCCAGCTGCGGTGTTTCTGTGAGCAGGAGGCCAGGCTTGACAACAAAAGGTTGTTGTGTGTCTTCAGGAGGTTTCCAAATTAAAACGACCCTGAGACGAATCTGTCACTGGGATTTCTTGGCAATATTTGGTGTGGGGGGTGACTTTGTCGCCCTCTGAGGCTGAGAGAGTGTGACTTGACTAAGGCCACCCAATGAGTTGGCAAAGTAGGGATTTGAACTGTGATGTCCAGTATCGTAGTCCAATGCTCAACCCACTGGACTACATGCAACCAAATCTATGTTCGTACATGCGTGCAGATATCTGTGTACACACTATGTACTTACTGTATGTGCTGGCGTATAAGATGCACCAGCTTATAAGATGCTTCTCATTTATATGCTGGCAAATAGTATAAGTTATACCAGTATAAGGTGCACTGGTGTATAAGATGCACCCTGTTTTCAAACAATATCTTTTGGGAGAAAAAGTGAGTCTTGTATTGTAGCAAATAGGGTAATTCTCATGAGGAAAATGCAGAACTTTTAAATTAGTGCGGAATTCCCTTAAAATGAGCTTCTCCAGGCCATTCAACTCCTGATAATGAGGAAGTGACAGTCTTCACTGGTACGATGGGAGTTGTAGTTAAAGAACACTGGGTCAAGGAAGACTGGTTTTAACATCAGGGCAAGTGATTCTATGTTACTTATAATTTGATGGTGATTATTCCCACTTCACACTTTCAGAAGGGTGCATGCTCATGGTGGCATAGGTATCTTTGTTCACTTCATCCAAGGGAGTGTTGATACCCTGCTTTTCAGTGATAAAAGCTGAAGTCCTAGCAGTTAGCAAATGAAGTGGCAACAAAACTTTTCAGTTTTCCCAGGAAAATGAAACAGACATCAGTTAAAATGTCATAAAAATGTATTGGCAACGACAGGCTAAAAATACATAATTGGAGGTGAAAAACAAGAATGCTCCTTGGAATTTAAATTTTAGGAGACATTTAAAAACAGTGAAAGAGAGGACCAGAGAAATTCCCTTGTGTAGTTACAGCATAGTTCAGGCACCACTGGAATTGCAGTTTATTTTTGAGAGCAAGACTAAAACAAAGGCCTATTATCAGCAATTCCCTTTATCAAAAAAATCCATAAGAGAAGCATGGGGGAGTCTGATGACAGAAGCTGTCTCAGAAGTTTATAGAACAAGCTTTAACCTCAGAAAGGACTCAATGGCCATTAGCACTACACTTTGTTCTTACTTTTTCTATTAGAGTACTCTGAATCCCCTGCTGCTTGCAAGCTTCCTTGTATCATGCATGAAGGGGTATGCTTCCTTGAGTATTTACTACGTGACTTTCTGTGAGATCCACAAGTAGTTGACATAGCATGAAGGGAAATCCTCATATTACCTGACTTTGGAAAATGAGACTGGTGACACCCTTGGCTTGTTGAGACCCTCACTGACGTGTAGCTTTCTTTAAACTGATGCCCTTCAGAGGTTTTGGGTTTTGAAACCCAACCAACATGCCCAGGAGTCAGGGTTATAGGCACTGTAATCCAAAATATCTGGAGGCTGACTCAGCCATGACTTGGAATAGCCTTGCCAAGTCCCTTTCTTTACCTTGATAAGGTTGCTCTCCTTTCTTCAAGCATTTAACCCCTGGATAAAAAAAGTGAAGCAAGAAAAGTTTTTTTTTAAAGCAACTCTGTGTTTACCACACAGTAAAGGAAATGGCTGGTGGTGTGTTTTTTTCTGTTGTGCTTATTCAGGCTGAAGTTCTTGGATTGTTTTCAGGGTGGTGTCAGTTAATGACAAAGAGCTGAAGGAAGAACACATTTCCTCAGAATTACTTTTGTGTACAGCTAAATAACTGAATAGAATATGTTCTAGGAGAGTATTAATGAAAGCAAAATGCAAATAGAGCTTGCTTAGAATAGTGAGAAATAAGAATGTCTCAATGATTTGGGTAAGCCTTGGAATAAAAAGTAAGTAGAAGCAGCAAGTTACAACAGTGGTAGAATCTACACATGCACCTGATGTCCTGAGATGTCTCTGACTAACATTAGCATGTCTCTGTGTAATGAGTTCCCAGTTATATGAGACTTTTAAAAATGGTTATGCTTGCACTTTTGGAGTATCTTGAAGATGGTGATTGGCCATTTATGTCTTCAAGAAAATCTTTCAAATTAGATGTCAGATGCTTATTACGGCTTTGGTAAATTCCTGTGCCAGTACATTTTATTGATTGTGTCACAGCAAAGTTAAACATCAACTCCTCTGCAAAGCTGTGCAGTTCACAAACAGAAGTGGACATAACCTCTTAATTCTGCTTTGTGGTAGAGAATTGTTGATGTTAATATGACAGACAGATCAACAAAGTGGATTGAAGCTGTGTCCTGATCTAAGGTCAAACAGTGATTCAAAGTGGAATGTAAGGTTTCTTGGTTCCCTGAGCTGAATTCTCTCGTTAGGTTCTTTTGGTTGTATGGTGAAAACTTATGCTTCTAATTTGGAATCCAAAATCAGTTGAAATGTCTTGGTACTGTTGGCTGTCTCTCTTTTGTTGCCTTTTACCAGCAAACTTGGTGTCTTCCAGCAGGGTTGTAGTCCAAAGCAGGGTGGGGTACACCAGGTTGTTTATTGCTGCTTTAGTGGGTAGGTGGTAAAATAGCTTGTAATATTTGTTTCAGTATAATCTCATCCTGCGTATGATAGAATTTCATTGACCTGCATTGCCCAGGTCTTTAAAATCCATATAAACAGATTCTGATTTACCTTAATTTTCCTACAACTAGTTCTGTAAATGCCATTCATATTTTTTAAAAAAACTCATATTTATTAATTTTAATACAAGCTAATTCAAAACAGAAAAAAGTAAAAACTGTACATAATATGTATGTAACTGAAGCTAAAACTAAGCTATACTACATTAAACTGAACTAAAATTAAAACACGATTCTGAAACACATTACTAAAATACTATCTATTACCATAAACACAACCTAACTACATAACTAACTAAAACAAAAAACCCTATGAACTCCAACTTGTAATGAAAAAGAAAAATAATTAATATTATTCTACCGTTATAGATCTAACTAAATTCAGCTTACTGTAATTACTAGTAACTATAACCACAGATTATTACATCATTAGTTTCTTGCTCAAAAAAATCCACAAATGGTTTCCAGTCTTTCAGAAAAATCTTCAATTGGTTTATCTTTTAAAATCCAGCTCAGTTTGGCAACTTGGACAAAGTCTGCAACCCTAACAACCTATTCTTCTGTTGTTGATACTTCAGCCTGTTTCCAAGTTTGAGTAAACAACATTGTTGTCGCTGTTGTATATCAAAGAAGTAGTCCATGTTTACTGTTCAGTTCTTTATTGATAATTCCCAACAACAACTTTTCTTGTGAGATTGCAAAATCTACTTTTAATGTTTTTTGAAACCATCCACGTGTCTGATAATAGTGCATTGTAAAGAGTCATTGTTTGGCTGATTCTGTATTAACATCCCAGTCAATTTAAACCTTACAATGACTGTTTAAAGTGAGACAGTGTGTATGCAGATTCACATGTATTCCCAAAATGCTTTTCTTGATTTTGCCATAATGGGGAAAAACACACACACACTGAATTTCTTTATATTGTGAGGAAACAAATGGTAAATATGTAAAGTCGAAGGCTTTCACAGCTGGAATCCATAGGTGATTGTGGGTTTTCCGGGCTTTGAGGTCATGTTCTATTAGTATTTTCTCCTGGCGTTTCACCTGCATCTGTGCCTGGCATCTTCAGATGATCTGGTGATGCCAGCCACATATGTAGGCAAAACGTCAGGAGAAAATACTGATATTTTCTCAAAGCACAGAAAACCCACAACAACCAAATGGTAAATAGTCTTTATGGTCCCACAGGGACAAAAACAAAAACAAACAAACAAAAAAGCAACAACATCAAAAGCAATGCAATATTAACCTTATTAGGAGATGACTTATGCTGAACTTGAAACTGGTTAACTATGCAGTTATATTTCATTGTTCCTACTACAGATATTATACTATTGCTTCTTTTTGAATTGTTTATGCTGCAAAACTTGATGTTTTACAGGCTGTCACTCTGTGGCTAGGTAGTGACTTCCCAGGCATTTATGTTGTCTATACGTGCCTTTTAATATTGCAAGGGACTAACCTGAAGCCAGGATGTCTGCAGGTCAAGGGAGACCTCTGTTTTCCACCAAGGGAAGGTTTAAAAGTGCATGGCTGTCTACATCTTTTGGAAGAGTTGTTTTCACACTCATACAGTGCTTTCTTTTAAGCTCTCAAAGGTCTTTATTAAGATCTATTAAGTACATCTCATATTCCACATGATAGTTTTCTTTAAATGATGCTAGGAGGTCTGTGTATGATTGATCTAGAGTGGAGATGTTGTGGACATTGTTTTGACAAGCATTTATTGGCATTAAATTGTTTAATGTCTGGATTTCTATGAAAGAAAAAAAAAGGGTCTCAAAATCCTTGGAGTAAAGGGATGATTACCCTCCACTTCCAAAACATCTATTTTTTCTTGCTGAGGTGCTTTAAACGACTAGTGTATTGACTAAGTATGCTGGAAGAGTAGTTCTATATTTCAGTGATTCTTTGAACCAGAGTGGTATACTGGACAATCTTAAACAGCTGACCAGGGCCTATCTTTTAACTGATTAGTAGCCACTGAATGGCATTAGATAGCTTTGTCTTGCTTAGCTTAGCCTACCCCACAGGTTTGTTCTGAAGTTAAAGTGGAACAGCCTTGTGCATATTGTCTTGAATGCTAGGGAGTGCAGAAGTCTAGTATTTCAGGGGTGTCAAACTCAATTTCATCTTGTGCACCATCAGCATTATGGTTATCCTCAAAGGGCCATATCAACGTATCTACTCTTTTATCATGTTAAATAATTGCCTCTGCATTTGATTATTATTGATTTTTAAGTTGCCTTCCCTTTGCACCAACTTTTCCTTTCTTGGACTTTTTGGGGCTATTTGATCGTAGTTTATGGTCACTATACCTCTGTAAAGTGACATGGAATTGGTCGGTATATCCACAGTGTGCCTCTTCTGCTCCCCTTTCTCTCTTTGTATCTGGTGAGCCCAATCCCCACATTGTGGACCCCTGGCTGCCGTTATTCTGAGGAGGGGCCCAGCAGCCAGCAGTCACGATCTAGTTCTACTTCTGACTACTCCTCTGTCCAACCCTTGCGAGCTGCGTGGAGCATTGCTATGGTAACCCATGGCAAGGCTCTGATGGCAAGACTTGGACAGAGGAGCAGTCAGAAGTAGAAGTAGATCATGAGTGCTGGCTGCTGCGCCCCTCTTCAGATTACCAGCAGGCAGGAACCCACAATGTAGGGATCAGGCTCGCCACGTGGGGGGAGTGCCGCAGCTGCAGGAGAGGTGCAAGGGCCACACGAAGTGGCCTTGTGGGCCAGATTCGGCCTGCGGGCCTTATGTTTGACACGTGTAGTATTTGGTCAGATGTGCCTCTTAATAGAAAAGGAAATATTACAAGACCAGTGAAACACTCCCTTTGTGCTGCTGCTCTGATGCCATGCTGACTTGTGACATTATGCACATAGTGTCAGCCTAGGGATGAGTGCAGAAGATGCTAAATCATTTACAGTTGGCATGCTATAGATGCTTCCTCTTTGTCCTCCCCCCTCTTTTTTTTTTTTTGGTTTTAACCACCATCATGAGTGCTTGGTAGCATACCATATAATGGTTTTGCTATATATGAAATATATTTATGTTTTGTCAGGTTGTGATGCTTCCCTGTCATAATAGCAGTCATGTAGAAGGGGAACATAGTTCCATGTATATTTATATAACATATTGCATATAGTATATCATGCTAATGCTGTGGTTGCTGTCATTGTATGAGTAGCTATCTGCAAATATACGTATGGGATGAATCGCTATAATGTGTCAGCTAAAGGTTAGGAGAGCTGGAGAGCAAAAGCGGGGAAATAAGTGTGAAGAGTGTTATGGGAACAAAGTGGTATTGGTAGAACGGAGAGAACTAGGAAATGAGTCAACATCTGCTCAAGGTCAAGTGAGCCTGGAAAACTGGGCAGTGCTTTACTAACCAATGAAAACTCAGCATGCTAGAATTTGTATGAATCACCTATATTTAAAAAAATGTAGGGTTGCTATACAAATCAGTTCTGGCGACTTCTGTTTTGAGTGTGCAGGTATTACCTCTGATTATCCTTTGAATAAACTACTGTTAACTTTAGAGTGTGTTCTTTGGAGCACGTGGTGCTCATCCTATACATGAGATGTTTTGTCTTCACAAAAGCTTCAGTTCTTTGTATGTTTAAAACATTATTTTATGTATAACAAATTTTTTCATATCTTTCCTGGTATATTGCATCATTAGCTTTGGCCATTTTGTCCAGATTCTGAGTTAAAGATTTAATCACTGATATAGCCTGATTTTATGTTGGGTAGTGTGGGAAAAATGTTCTCAGAGTGATCCATTCATCCATCATCATCATCATCATCATTATTTGATTGGGATCTACTTATAAGTACCAGAGAATACAGAAGCTGCAGTTCCTCACTGGCAAAAAACATTTCATAGCCCCGTGATGTATCACTCGCCTATGCAATATTTAAATTTGAACGATTCCATTAATTTGTATATGACCTACTATAGCAGTTTGCCCAAACATGGGAGCTAGCCCCATTGAACATAGTTGGGCTTCTGATCCTATGCTTCTTTGTTTGGAAATAAGTTAAAATACTTACACAAAAGGAAGCAAATTGTATTTGAAATTGTCAGGAGATTTTTTTTTAGAAACAAAGATTGTTCCAGACATTTAAGCTTCCTATTTCTATTGTGTACTTTGATCAACAGGCAAGTATGGTATTGTATCCAGAGCCTTGTGAGATAAACTTTGCTGTCAAAGGGCATTTTCACATGTAAGATAAATTGGCTTCTGATACGAACATGAAGCTCAATTGGTTTTACTGTAAATTTTCTGTTTCCAACTTCTTTTCCGTGTTAAGTGAACTCTTACATAACATAACTAAGGCCCAAATGTATGGAGATATCATAGCGTGACTGGACCTACTATGTCAGAACAACATTTAGACTATGACAGCATGTAAAATTGCTACTTTTCTTCCACTTCTTTGTCTTGCATGCTTTCCCCCCACAAATTCATATTTATTAAGTTTAATGCAGACTAATTCAGAACAATAGAAAAGGAAAAGAAAAACTATACATAAAATATATGCATAACTAAAGCTAACCTAAGAGAAAAATCTAAAACAAATTGCTAAGACATTAACCTACTTCCATAAATACAAGCTAGCTACACTAAAACACAGAAGAACTCTATACCCCACGCAAAAAAAAAAAAAAAACTGCAATGAAAAAGAAAAATTGGCTCATAGAAAGTATCTTATTCTATCATTACAGGTCTGACTAAATTCACCCTACTGGAATTACTAATAACCATATGCACAGATTGTTAAATTGCTAGATTCCTTATTGCTCAGAAAATACATAAACAATTTTCAGTCCTTTAGAAAATCTCCAGTTGGTTTATCTTTTAAGATCCATATCAATTTGGCAACCTGGGCAAAATCTACAACTTTAACAATCCACTTGTCTGTCGTTGGTGCTTCAGTACATTTCCAGGTTTGGGCAAACAGCGTTCTTGCAGCTGTTATCATAAAGAAATGGTTCATATTTACTGCCCAATTCCTTATCAGTTATTCCCAACAAGAACATTTTCTGGTAACATTACAAAGTTTCCCTTAACAGTTTTTTGAATTAACATATAAATCTTAGACCAATAACTTTTCACCTTCTTACAAGACCATCTTATCATGATTTCTTTTACAGGCTCATCTTGTGTTTCTTATTTCAAAAGACATTTATACACTTTTTGATTACATGATGATCAGCGCATGTGCACCTTCCTTCTCTGCCTCCAGTGTTCCCTCTTCCCCATTCCCTTGCCTTTTGCCCTGGCATGGAGAAAGTGCGCTGAGGCAAAAGGCAAGGGAATAGGGGAGAAAGGCATACACACACCTCCCTTTTCTGCCTCTGGCACTCCCCCTCCCGTTCCATTGCTTCTGGCCCCATTGTGGAGAGTGTGTACTGAGGCAAAAGGCAAGGGATGGGGGGAGGCACGGGCACATCTACCTTCTCCCCCTCTAGTGCTCCCCCTTCCATTCCCTTGCCTTTTGCCTGGCACAAAGAATGCACAGTGAAGCAAAAGGCAGAGGAATGGGGGGAACATGCATGCGCCTTCCTTCTCTACCTCTGGTGCTCCCCCTCCCATTCCCTTGCTTTTGGTCCCAGTGTGGAGAACATGTGCCAAGGCAAAAGGCAAGGACATGGGGGGCAGTTGTGCACCTTCCTTCTCTGTTTCTGTTGTTCTCCCTCCCATTCCCTTGCCTTTTGCTCAGGTGAAGAGAAGGACAACCTGTGCACCAGGGCAAAAGACAAGGGAATGGGAGGAAAGAGCCCTGGAAGGGAATGAGAGAGGGAGCACAGGGGGGAGTTATTCGCAGTTTTCTCACTTTTGTGAGGGTTCTGCACCCTGAACCCTTGCAAAAGTGCAGGGGCCACTGTATAAAATAATCATTTTTGATTTTTGACCCATTATTTCTTGAAAACAGAAGACAGAAACATTCTTTCTTGAAACTTCCAGCAATGAGGTGACTAATAATATACTAGGGGAAAATCTTTGCTGATATTTGAAACAAACTTCTAGAAAAGCTTTTCTTATACAATAATTTTTAAATCCAGCATGTGCCTTGACTTTATCATAGCGAAGATAACCATACCAACCAAATCTTAAACTATAACCTTCAGTTTCCAGAAGTCTCTCATCTCTGGGTAAGATCCGTTCGTTCAGCCACACAAAACAACAAGACTCCTAATACAGTTTAGTAGTAGGAAATCCTAAACCACTCCATTGCATGCTTTTTTGAACAGCCTTTGTCAAGGAAAATAAATGTTTTTAAAAAGCTTTCAAAATGAATTTTGTGCCTTTTTGATTGGCCTAATGATTGTATTATCACACTAGGGATGTTGGAATTTACTTTACCATCAACAAAACTAGCCTTTTGCATGTTTAACTTGAGGAATATAAAACTTAGCCAGCCAGTGAGGTGCTATACTGGAGGAAGAAGTGTATTTGATTCAGTGAATAAATTTATATGACGATGTAGAAACCTCTCAGGGAACTCCTTGTTCTTTTCTGCAAAAGGGGTTCTGAGCTTCACACTGGATACAGACAGGCTTGACTTTTCTTTTCTTCGTTTTGTATTTTTCATACAGAAAAACAAGTTTTACTTTTATTGACTTTGTTGGTTTCATTAAGCTCACGACCATTGGTATTATGGCTTGATGAGTCAACTTTGACAATCTGTAGGCTCTTTCTTTATAATGTACGGTGACAACTTATAGACTATATGACTAGAATATTACCATTCTTTTCTCTTCCACCTTTCCCTGAATAATTTTAATCTTTTCTTGGTGAAGAAATGTGTGTGCTTGAATGCTGAACAATTAATTTTATGCTTTTTTGCTTTACTTAATCAAAGTATTGCTACATAATAGTCACTTTGGAATTTGTCTTATTGTCAACACAGCTATCACTGTATTTTTATGGTTACTGCAAGGCACTGAAAGGAGGCAAATAGTCCAGTTTGCTTTTTCTCTTCTTTATATATGTCCTGCCTTTCTTTCGGAACGAGCTCTACATGGCATATACCATTCTTCTGCTCACTTTTATTATCTTAACAACCCCTGAGGTTAAGATAAGAGAGTGCAATCGGTCCAAGTTTACCCAGTGAGCTGAATGGAGATATGAACTTGCTCCAGCTGTGGCCAGCCCTCTAGCCACTATGCTACTCTGTTTCTTTTACTGATAAGTTCTGGAGGTAGCTCTCTACTCCATCATGCCAAGATTCAGATAAAGCTGGTGGCCTTCCTACCCTCCCTCCACACACTGCAGTTATTAGTGGCCATTCATGAGGCCATGAGAGAGAGGGGAAGAAATAGTCAGTCAACCATTCATTATAACTGTATCCAGTCCTGAGAACCCCTTTTCTGGCAACCTTTTGTCTCTAGTGCTGTTAGCTGTTTGGGGAGCCACCTTTCCTTTGGATAGCAGCATACACATATTTAAAATCTCTGAGAGTAGGCCAGAACTATTTTTTTAAAATGCAGTTTAGATTGTGTTGGCTTCCCTGGCTGACCTAAGCAACGCTTCTCATTGAAATCCCAACAAGAGTTGCCTGTGTTGCTCTGATTTCTGTGGCATGGAGTTTTCAGATTATATTCTGTGCTTTTAAACTGTCTGCATCTATTGCAGTCATAAAGACTCTGGTCCCTCAGTGTTATAGTCCCATATAACAATTAGTGCTTGCCTCATTCATTGTTGCTTGATGTTAAGAAATCTTTTAAAAGAAGAGAAGATATGTTCTTTTGTGTGTTCACATGCATTGAAATTTGAGTGAAGGGAAATGATTACCATATGTAGGAGTGTTCTTTCCTGTCACAGGAAAGAAATGCCAGACTGTAGTATTTTGTTTTGTTTTCTGGTGGACATTGTTCTGTTAGAGATGTGACAGCTTACCCTCACGTTAAGTTAACGTAATACAGAAGAGGCAGATATTAAGTGGAGTTGGATCCAGGTTGCAATTGGCAGTAAGAAAGGATCTCTGGATTTCAGTCCATACGTTAAGAGTTTTCTGTTATCCAAGACAGTTGCTATTTCAGTGGGAAGCAAAGTTTGAAAGCAAAGATAATACATGTATATTGATGTAAACAGTAAGGTGTGCAAACTGATTTCTGGCTTGGGACATCATATGTGTTTTGCCTTGATTCCTGCTACCCTAACAGGTGGAATTAGGAAACTGCTCTAGTGTGGCAGAAAGCACATGATGATTTTTCAGTTCTTGGATTCCACAAGCTTATATTAGTAATTCCTTTTATTTTCCTCATTGTTACATGATTTTGACATGTACCATTTAGTGCTTGTTTTCTATTTTAAGCAAAGTGATGAGGTTAATTCTGGCTTAGTACAAAGGGATGGAGGGTGGGATTTCATGACTGAGTTTTTGCAATAAGGTACCTGAAAAAAATGGTAGCCTCAAATTATTTTACCATTATTTTTATCCATGTAGCTCTGAAACATTTAATACAAATATTATATTTGCCGGTGTATAAGATGCACCAGGATATAAGATGCACCCCATTTTCTAACAATATTTTTCATGAAAAAAATGATTCTTATATGCCAGCAAATAGGGTAGTTTTGTTCATGTTTTTCACCTAGTTAACCCAATGATAGATGTCTGGATGCATGAAACTGCCTTGTTTGAGGACAGATGACAGACTGCTAATCCATCCAGTCCACCATTCTGGTAATAGTTTCCAAGGTCTGAGGCAGATGTTTTTCTTTGCTACCTGTAGTCCCTTAACTGAAGATACAACTGTATCATTCTCTGTATGCAGTTTTGCTTCTGTGAGCATAAGTGTTCCAGAGATAAGTGCTGACAAAGAAAGGCAGACTTTGTTTGCCTGTATTTGTTTGCAAAGGAACGTTGTTTTTAGACAAAATACCTTTCAAACTGCAAAATGCTCTGAAGGCTCTGTTTTATCTCTGAACTAAGGCCTCAATCCTAGGCCATTTCCGCACTAGCCTGTTATAGCGCTATGATTCCACGTGGCCCCTCCCGAAACTGCAAACCCCAGGATTCCATAGGACGTTGAAAGTGAAATCATAGCGCTATAACAGGCTAGTGCGGAAATGGCCCTAGTTGTAGCCCCACAAAGAGCAGTCGAGTTGATGCTATTGAGTTAATGCTGTTTACCTAAACGTTGATTCATTATTTGACAATGGGTCTCCTGGTTGTGCCTTCCAATAGCGTTCAGGCTTAACTCTGCTATAATTAACTGGAGAGTACCGTGTAGGGTAATTTGAGTTCCTTTGTGAAGGAATGTTAAGTACATTAAATGGTCAGTGAGCCTTTCACTTTGGTATATGTATGCCAGTACATCTAACAGTGGCAAACCAGATATTGGAGTGGGATTGTTGTATTTGTTTTTGTGTTTACATTTTTACACTAGAACTTTTAAGTCACTATTAGTCCAGTAATTCATACAACATCCCTGTGAAGTAGGGTATTATATGTACTCCAGCTTGACTATGGAAATGGAGATCTGAGGCTTGTTGGATGGTATAGCTTGCCTTTCACCCGGTGAATTCATGTCTGGTATTGATTTGAAATTTGAAATGGAAATGTTTATCCTCTAGCTTAATCTCCTAACTTCTGTGCCATACCAGCTTCCAGACAGTACACTTCTGAAGCTTCACCATGTCCAAACATTTGGGCTAGAGCCTCTGGGATACGTTGCATTTTTACCAAAGAGGTTTCCAGTCTAATTACTAGGTTGTCCCTGACCTCATCTCTCCAAAGTCCAGGAGATAAAAGACTTTACCACGCTGTTCTCCGGTGGTTGAAAATTTTTCTAGTCTCTATAAAATTGGGTTTACAAGGAAAGTAAATCTTGAGAAATACTCTGCCAAATGACACATTAACTAGCTGATCTGTACATATAGCTCTGTTACGATATGAAGGATTTCTTCTATTTCTGTCTACTCCCATCTCCAAAACAACAGAAGCAGAACTGACAAGAATTTTGCTTGAGGGCTCTTGTCCATGTCTGTCTGTCTCTTGCTACTTGTATGGATTGAAAAAACATATCAAGAGAGTATTGCATTCAGACCTGTAGTAGACATGAGTTGGTGGCCATTAGAGAAGAGAGTTTGCTTCATAGTAGGGATGAAACAACAGTGTTAATTAAGGAACCAGTTGTTTCGGGCAAGCTGAAAATAGTTGTTCCTAGCTTGAGGCAAGTTAATTGTACTTTTGTGAGTGTGCTGATCCATCACTGCTGTGTGTGACTGGACTGAAAATTCTTACTGCTTTTTTTTTTAATAGCATTTTTAGTTAAGCTGGAGTACAGACTGACTTTCCCATCATGACTGAAGGCAGCAATACATGCCAGAATAACAGGATAACACCTGTTGGTGACATATACACCAAAATTATTTGTGAATTGACATCTAGACAGTCTATTGTCACCTCTTTTCCCCTGTATAACATGTAAATGATTTGCTTTAGGTCAGTGTTTCAGAAATAAATAAAATAAGTTATAGTGATGTGATGGCTCTAGAAACTGGAAACATCTGCGGTGGTCTTATGAAGAATGGATTTATATATTTAGGCAAGACTTTTTTAAAACTAGATTTAATTTTGGGGGGGGGGAGCACATTTTACAATAGCCGAATACAAAATTGATGCGACTACTGACCAGACATTCAGATTACAGGATGTGGAGGCAATGCTTTGCAAGATGACTACTTACCCCATATTCATGTTTTGAAAGTCTAGAAGCTGATGTGTTCTTTCTCGGACTGAGCTTCATTTCCTTGTAGACTAAGGGTGGGAATCATGCTGCCCTCCAAAATGCAACTCTCATTTTCTTTAGAGCTGCGGTTTTTGTTTTCTACTCACCTGAATTTCTAACAGTTCTTCCTCATGCACAAGTAAATATCTGAATCAGGTTGCTAGAGAGTGGCAGAGGAAGGACTAAGAGGAGTAGATTTCTGTGATAAGCATAGAAGAGGAGGTTTTTCTTCCCTGGTAGCATGTTTGGTTTCTTGTGCAGAGTGCAGTCTGCTCACTTACTTGCTTGGAATAGCTTGTACTCAGCTTGGTTCAATTCTGTCGCCTGTGCCATTCAGGCCAATGCTGAAACATAACACAGATGTTGATACAACCAGAGCTTGGCCTTGAGATCCAGGGGATTATGGGAGCTGTAGTCTAAGAAATATAATTTTGCCAAGCACTGGGTGTGACAAGTACATATCATATTTGCCAGGGTCATGACTTCGGAATCTGATATCTGCTACTGATTTACTTCAGTTGGAAAACTTTCCGGCCATATTTTAGATCTGTTTTAAAACATGTGCAGCACCAGGATTACCATTTAAAGATCTGGTGATTTAAAGGGGAAAGAAAAAAAGAAAAATCCAAGAAGGCAGTTTTTGCCCTGGAGTAGTTGCAGACTTGTAGATACGGAGGTAAGGCAGGAAAGCTTTCTGTAGATAGAGAGTATGGGAAGAGCTGATATTGAAAGGTAGATCTGATATAAGCAGCGCTTTCTAAAACTTGCAAAACATAACTGGAATAGAACAGAACTTGATCCGTAGGCCTTACACTAAGTTTATTTCCACACTGGACTGTTATAGCGCTATTATTCCACTTGCAACATCCTATGGAATCCTGGGGTTTGCAGTTGCAGGAGGGGCTAGCCAACCCCTCCCAAAGCTGCAAACCCCAGGATTCCATAGGATGTTGCAAGTGGAATAATAGTGCTATAACAGTCCAGTGCGGAAATGGCCTGAGGTTAATACTGGAATTTGCTTCAGACATTATAAATGATCATCGCAAAGCAATAGTTGTTAACTAAAATCTCATAGCACAGACTTTGGAGAATAGAGTACTTCTATGGTATCTTCTGGTTTTTTTTCTGTGTCTGCTTGTTGTGTCCGTCTGCTGTCCTTTCACCACAGCTCACTGTTACGTGACTATAGTTGTGCTGTATGTGCTGCTGTCACAACCTGAGTGTTGCTATGGGAGCAAATAAGAGCTTTGGGCAAACCAGTCCATGCAAAGACCGTTGAGTTAAATGTGTTTAAAGCGATAAAGGAATGGAGGCATGGAGAAATGTAAGGTTCCTCATTCTTACCAGCCATCTCTTTCCAACCTTGGGAGAAAAATTTCTGAGGTGGCCTAAAGCAAAGAAGAGTGAAGGGGTTGAATAAATAATACCCTGATGTGATTTTTACTGCTCCTAACCAAACTTGGTCTTTCCCTGGTGTTAGTCGTGTACCCATATGCATGCCTCTTGAAAACCCAACTACTTGAGTTGTACACAAACAGTGGTCATTGTCCATTCTGATTTTATACTATTCTGTATAATCTTGGACTTCAGAGTAGAGATTTAAAGGCCTGGAAAAAAGCAGTTAGAAGTAGATTATCTCCTTCCATGTTTTTATGAGGACCTGGGTAGCCAAAGAATGATGTTGTGTTGAGGGGACCCTTATTTTTGTGTGATTTCCCTATGTAGAGAAATGTTATATTGCTCCTTTGGGAAAGATCCTTGTCTGCTAACTTTGCTTGCCAAACCAGCAAGCATCATTTTGCTTAGGATGAGCTCTCTCTTCCACTGTGGTGAGTTGTCCTGCCTTTGGACCTTTAGCTAAAATCTAGCAATTGTTGCCTTTCTTTCTCTCCCTCTTCCCGCATCCATATTTGCCTACTCATTTTGTCTGTTGTGAAGTCTTTCCACTATAACCAAGAGTTTCTGAAGAGGACTCACATCTAAATAGGGAACTAATGGATTATGAGGGACTATGGCCATTTCTACACTAGACTGCACTAGACTGTTATAGTGCTATTATTCCACTTTCAACATCCTATGGAATACTGGGGTTTGGAAACCCAGGATTCCATAGGATGTTGAAAGTGGAATAATAGTACTATAAGTCTAGTGCAGAAATGGCCTATGTCCAGTTTCAGTTAACATTAAAGCAAATTATTATTCCTACATGGAGAAACTGTATCAGTCTTTGGTGAATATATGTTAAAATTCAGATAGAAGTTGAAGTGTTGGTTTCAAGATCACTGGTTGGAAACTCATGTAGCCTAGGTACATATCTATATCTATATCTATATCTATATCTATATAATAAATAGTAAATTCTTAGGGAACTTCCTGGTTCCTTTGATGTTTCCTTCCTTCTCCCAGGATGATGTAGTCAGTCATTTGTCTGGTTTCACTGCTCCTCATACTTAATATGGAAACATATTGTTGGCATTACTAAGGTAAGATATTAACCTGCCCTAGGTTATTTGTGTTGTATTACTGCTTGGGGTTAGGGAGTGTCCATGCTATGAACTTGGGCTTGCCATGTTGCTACTTATGGCAAGACAGCTTGATTGGGTAAGAAAAAACCTATTGCAGCTTTGAACTCTTAGTAGCTGTAATTGCACTCCTAGATACCTTATTGACCTCTCAACCTTTTGTGACTGTAAATGTGACTATCCTAGAAGAAAGATGGTGAAGCAGCATCAACCAAAGGGCAGGTGGATCTCAGTTCAAATCTACCTTGGACTTGGAAATTGACAGAATGACCATGGTGCTCCCTCAGCTCCCTCAGCCTAATTTATCGTTAGGTTTGTTGTGAGCATAAAATAGCTGGGATGGAGAACTATGACAAAAATATCATAAATAAAGAGATTCAAATGAATTGTATTCTGAAGTTACATTTGACTTGCTTGAGAGAGTTGGCTAGACTTGTTTTACTATCTTTATCTTTGTTATACATTGTTCCATTTGCATTGAAAAGGTAGATATTCTTTGTCATGTCCTGCTTATAGTGTGCATTTAGGTTTTCTTTTTGCCATTTTTGAGTAGAGGGGTAGTAATAAAACTAACATCTTTACAGCTTCCATGTCAAATGTTTTCCTAGTCTTCTGAGCTTTTGTCTGCTTGGGGAAGGAGACAAGAGAGAAGTTTTATGTTCTTCCCATCTACTGTCTACACAGGAGTTTCTAATGAAATTGTTTCCTTCCTTTGATGTTCATGCTACCTCTCTGCTAGCCTGAGGCCATATCAGAGACAGCAGTCCACTTGAATCTAGGACATTGGTTGGGAAAATAGGGCACAGTGAATGATTTGAACTCAGAAATGACAAATAATATTCAAACAGTGAAACCGGAAACAGGGCTCCTTATGATTAAAACTGAGAGGACTCTTACATGTGTAAAATGTAAACAAATGGATATTAATGAAGTTCTGAACTGATGTGGTCCAGTATTTCGGTCAGAAAGATCTGGGCTCAAATTTTCACTCACTTAATACGAGCTTCACCTGTTTATCTGGAAAATGGAATATTCATCACATCCTTGATAGGTTTATTGAGGTAATAATGAAACGTATGCCCTTAAGTATAAAGGAGTGATTCATCATAGTTGTGATGGGTGGTGGGGTTTAAATGAATCTTAGCTTCCTTATTGGTAACAGGCATATGATTTGTGTATATAAATATGTGGCTTACCCAAGAGTGAAAAACAATAGATAAAAAACCCAAATGTGATGGTTTTCAAAAGATGTCTTAGTGGGTTTGATGAGTTTCTAAAGCAGGAATGGGAATCCTGCCCCTCATGTTGTTGAATTGCAATTCCCAGCATTCCTCCTCTAGCATAGCCAATGAAGACAGTTGAGCTTAAGAGTTCAACAACATCTGAAGGGCTGCATGATTCCCACCCCTATTTTAAGGGATGAATGTTTTGTGGTTGTGTGGCAGGTACTGAAAGCTCTTTTCTGTGAGTCATTTTACATAAAAGGATATAAGCATAGTAAACAAATATTGAAAACTGCTTTGTGAAATAGTATTTTTGCTACACTATTTATAGTATTTATACCCCGCCCTTTAGCCAAAAAGGCTCTAAAAGGAGTTTAGAGGTAATTTCTAATAGCAGTAATGGAGACATCTTGCAGAAAGCACCACTTTGTCAGATCATTGTGACTTGGAGTTGGCTCTGGATTTTTGAAGGCTATGCCAGCAGAGCCAAAACTCTGGCAGATTCTACAGAGCTGGAAAAGTTTAGTGTATGACTCCACAGCAGTCTGCATGTTTGCCTTCTGAACTAAATATGGAATAGTTCATTGTCAAAATGTTGGCTATCAGTTGATGAACTGAGTATAGCAGTTATCAGTACAATTCTACATTGTTGGAAGGAGTATCTGCATGACTGAAATTATGACATTTTAAAGCATTACAGGTGTAATAGAGAGACGGCAACAAAACAGGACTTGGTTTTCTGAAGGCCTTGGGAAATTATCATGTGGGTTTAATGAGTCGTCCATTTGAAGCTTAGTTCTGTGCTTGGAATAGATCCTAGATATGATCACTTCTAGGGATACATCAGTTGCTTTGTATTTCAAGAAATCAAAAATGCAGAGGTCAGAAAGCATACACTGAGTGTGATCCAAGATGGATAAAGGCCCGTCTTTGGTGGTTTTATGTGGCTGTGATGGAAGTGAAGAAATTTCATTGTTCTGCCAGTGTGGCATCCATGCATACTGGCTTGAAGACTGGTACCACATCCGTATAAATGCAGTGGCTTTGGTGGTAGGGCTTTTGATTTGCAATGTATTGGAGGTAAAAGTATTGTTTGTGGTGAGTTAAATGACTGAGTCAGGCAGTATAGTTGTGATGGATACTGTTCTGTTTGTCCAACCAGAGGATGTGGATGAACTAACTGGAGATTTAAGACTTACCATATGTTCTCTGAAACCTTGCATGTCATAACTACTAAAAACATTCCAGTCTGGTTTAAAGATTGTGACTTTGGAGGAAGCAAATGCAACTTTAAAAGAGGATATAATCCTTTACTAAAGGAGTCAACTTGAGGTGTTAGAACCTGGACTCTGGTTTCTAAATTGCCCCTTTTGGAGGAGGTGTTGCAGGTAGTGGTAGCCTCAACCGTAGTTGGTTTTGAAAGAAATTGATTATATAGATTTATTTCAGTCTGGGTTCTGCCCTTGATTCACAGTGGAAACAGGATTGGTGGATGCCAGGGACAGGATGGTGTGCCTTGACCTCTCAGTGACTTCCTTACGCCAACTGAATTTAGTTTTTTCTGGCCTGGACTTAGATGGCACAATACCACAGTGGGTTTAAGGTGGTCATTTTCAGAAGATATTGTTGGGTGATTTATGTTATCCCATGTCTTATGGAATATAGATGCCATAGGATTCCATCTTCTCCCCAGAGCTCTTCAACTTATGTGTGAAGACATTGGGAGAAGTCATCCAGTGGATCAGGGTTTGATGTCATCAGTATGTGAAAAATCCACAGCTTTACTTTTCTTTTCTAGATGGACGTTCCAGATTTTAATCTGTAGTGGCTTTGAAGTACTTTAAAGGATAGGTGATGCGTGTGCAGCGTACCTGTTTTCTTGTATTCAAAACTGCCCGAAAAGGGAAAATAAGCAAAATGGGAAAAACATTTGCTTAGTCTCTTTTCTCCTTGCTGTGCTAGCTTCTTTCTTGCAGTCGTCATTTGCTGTTATATCTTGCATTTATATTTATATTTTATGTTTTTAACAGACTGTGCACTGCCTAGTAAGCAGTTTCAAAGAGAAACAAGCAAACAGTTTTTCTAAAAATACAGGATGGTATTTAAAAATGTGGTCCACAACCTGCAGTCTTCATTGGTACAGCCTTATTCTGCTGCCTGCGTACACGGAGAAGACACTGTTACTTTACATCTAGTGTATCTGGTTTTCCTCCCCAAATGCATTTGGCATGCCGCTGTTCCATAAAATGGCTAGTGCTGTGAATGAGACGTCTGTTTCTTCCTGTTCAGGCTGTCTGTTTGTACGACTTGTGCCTGAAGCTATTTTGTCTGTGTTAACAACACTAGCTCCTTAAGCAAAATGTTTGGCAACATTGCGCTGCTTTAGAACAAGCCACATATTATGCTGCTGCGTTAGTTTATCTTATCTCTTTGGATATTAGCTGGTTGGTTAACATATCCTCTGTTTGCCCTTTAGAGCAACACTTTGCTGCCAGTCTCTTTAGTATGTAGCATGCGGATCAGAAGTGCACCTGAGAGAAATGTGGGGTGGCACAAGCAGGATTTCAAATCTAACTTCTTTGTGAAAAGTGAACTTTTGTTTTCATCTTGAGATATTTTATAGTATTGCTGATCGTGGATATAATTTGGACTTAGGCCATTTTTAAAAAGTACCCTATTTGCTGGTGTATAAGATTCACTTTTTCCCCTGAAAAATACTGTTTGAAAATGGGGTGCATCTTATATGCCAGTGTATCTTATACACCCACAAATAGTATTTGCCGGCATGTAAATGGGGTGCGTCTTATATGCTGGTGCTTCTTATACGCTGGCAAATACGGTATAACCTGAATGAATTTGACTCCATGTTTAGCTTTATACATATTTAGTCTTGCATTAGCTTCAGCCTTTTGGGATGAATAAATGAAAAAGGTTACAATATCAACACTGAGTTGAATTTCAGTTTGAATTTCTATATATCATCTGCAGCTCCTTTTCTTAATATTAGACATTTTTCTTAATTTTGTACAATATTGCCTCTTTTCTTCTTGGCTTAGCCTGAGGTTACATAAGATTACCCTTATGATTTATCTTATTTTATCTCACTCTTTCTTCAAAAAAGCAAGGATGGTGTACCATTTTAATCTCACAAGCAAGCCTGTAAGGTAGACAGTACTGGGAAATCGCAGACAACCCAACGGTAATGCCAGTGAGCGCTGGGGCCTACTGGGGATTTCAGCCTGGTCAGTGCCTGAAGCCTGTTTTCACTTAAGTGGTGATTCTGTGTCTGGACTGTATCACTTCATACTACTTAGCTGAATTCTTCTCCATTCAAAAACATTCCTTAAATGGGACAAAAATTCTGTTCCAGCCTTCTGTCTGGTGTACTAGTTTTCTGTGAATAGACAGTGTTTCTGGGTTGGGAATCTGAAGCGCAATTACAACATTTCCAGGTTAGTAGGAAATGGCAACACTATGCACTGTACTATTTTGCCTGCTTCCTCCTGTTTGCATTAAGTCTCAAGGTACCTTGAGATCTACTGGTAAATCTCTGTGTGATGTTAAAGGGCCCACGCTTATATATCTGTGCTTTTCTAACATGTTGGGAGAAGCTGGTGAGGTTCTCTGCTTTTCTCTTTATCGTTGATACACGTTCAGTAATAAATTCGGGTGGCATCTGATGTTTTCTTTGCCTCTTTGTAGGCAGGCACACACAGCTATGGTAGGACTGGCTAGAGTGGAATCATACTCTTTTCCAGCTTTATTTCATTGTTTACTGCAGATATGCTGCTGCAGTGCAACACAGAAAGTGTGTATCTCCAGCCTTTGTTTGCTATCCTGCCAGAGCTGATACTGGTAATAAACTTCCAACTAGACACAGAATGAGGATGAAAAGGGGATATGGGAGGATGTCAACAGATTTTTTTAAAAGTAGCTTCTTTATTAACTGAGGCCTTATAACTGCGGTGTACACATGCATCAGGAACATCCTTCACTTCTAAGTGTAACTCTTTTCAGCCTGGCTGTACATAGTGGGTCTTAGGATTAGAAAAGAAAGTAGGTCCTGCAAGACTGAAGTTCTCCCACCCTTACTTTAGATCAAGGCTGCACAACTGTTGACATCTGAGGGTGGTCTTGTTGGCTTCCCAGGAGACCTTAGAAGACTGCACTTATGTCAGATACCTCTTGCAATAAACAAACAAACAAAATGTAAACAATTGCCCCCTAATGCCCCCCTGTAAGAGGAATGGAAGAGAATTTCACCATTTTTTAAATGCTCTCTGGGTCATTTTAGACTCAGGAAGGGCATCTTTTCTAATCCACCAAGTTGATTTCACTGTCACTTCCTTTGCATAAAAAAGCTGATCCTATGGCTAGAACGATCCTGGGGAAATATCACAGAATTCCCCTCTACATTCCCAGGGGGCATTTAGGAGCAGTGTTTTTTTTTTTAAAAAAAAAAGAATATTGGAAGTCCGTGAGGTCCAACATGTGGATCACAGCCATCTTAGACAGAAACTATATATATTGTGAGTGAGGGTCTGCCTTCTGCAGGAAATCGGACCGTCTTGCTTTCATTCTTGTTGCTGTTGTGTGCTTTCAAGTTGTTTCTTATGGTGACCTAAGATGAATCTGTCATGGCGGGGGGGGGTTGCTATGCTTTATGCAGAAGAGATTTGCCTTTGTCTTCCTCTGAGGCTGAGAGCATGTGACTTACCCAAGGTCACCCGGTGGGTTTCCATGGCTGAGCGGGGATTTGAACCCTGGTCTTCAGAGTTATAGTCCAATGCTCAAACCACTACACCACACTTGGCTCTCCTTGCTTTCTTGCTTGCATATACTTCTTAGCAAATGTCTTCTGGCCTCCTGCACTGTGAGTCCTAAGGTTAAAAAGTAAAATCATAAAGTCCCTTGACAGCACTGAAAGAAGGTGAACTGACAGTCCAGACCCTTAAGACAGGGTGGGCAACTGTGGTGGTGGCAGGGAAGTTTATGCCTCTGTGCTGCTCTGGTTCGCACCAGCGTCTTGAAGCAGCACACCAGAAATAACATGTCACTTGCAGACACCATTTTTGGCTGGTTTTCAGCTGGAAGAAATGGTACGTTTGGCTTCTGGGAGAGGCAAACTGCTGTTTCCGCACTTAATTTTTGTTGGTTTATGTGGAGAAAATCGCTTGCTTTTTGAGAGGCTCTGTGGACTTGAGGGGACTGCCAGTAGGTTTCAGGAGTCACAGAGGGGTTCAGAGGCAACCTACAGACTGCACTCCCTTCCCCCTGCCCTAAAGTGAACAGGAAGGCAATAGGAGCTCCTCTCACTTCAGCTGGTGCCAATTCCTTCTTGAAACCTCGTACAAATGGCTGTGATGCTTGCTAACATTGGCCATTTCCGCACGAGACTGTTATAGCGCTATGATTCCACTTTCAACATCCTGTGGAATCCTGGGGTTTGCAGTTTTGGGAGGGGCCGAATGGCCCCTCCCGAAACTGCAAACCCCAGGATTCCACGGGATGTTGAAAGTGGAATCATAGCGCTATAACAGTCTTGTGCGGAAATGGCCATTGTCAGTTAATGTTTGTCTTGCATTTTTCCCCTTGCCTTTTAGCAAGTTTTGGAAGTCATTCTTATATGTTGAATTATAGACACCCAGCGTAGCAGATCTCATAGGCAGACGGTGCCTGGCTCTTAGTAATGTTTATCTCCTGGCTGTGAATGTGCAATAAAAACAATGATGCTCTGAACAGACTGGCACAGCCTCATAGGGGAAGGTCTACGACCTTCCCAGCCGGCACACAGTTGTATCAGACAAGGACAGCCATGCTGTCATTACAGAGGGAGAGCACCAAGACTGGGAGTGACATATTCTTGCCAATTTTCAGGGTTTGTCAGTTTGACATTTTGACTAAAATATTAACGAATGAGCAGAAAAAGGCCCTTTCTTTCTTAATATTATCAGTTCAAAGTTGGCTCAAATTGCAGTATCCTGAAATGCCTCTAGAAGATGTGTTAAGTCAAAGCAATTCCATAACGGAAGCTCTGAAGAACACATCCAAATGGTGTTAATTAGTAAGAAGTACTGTATTCTTGTGTACTAGAGAACATTATTTTTGCATTGGGACAGACAATAAGATGCACCACTTCTTAAAACGTCTCATTTGATTCCTTTTTAAAAGGATACACACAGAGAGAGAAAAAAGATTATCACACATCATAAGAAACTTAGCACATATGTTAATAGCAACCTTGGCTCTGTGTATAGGCTGTGTATAGGCAATCTGGGAATTTATTTATATGGTAAACAGAGCCAGCTTTGTGTAGTGGTTTGAGCATTGGACTGTGACCCCAGAAACCAGGGTTCGGTTCCCCACTCAGCCGTGGAAAATCACCAGTTGACCTTGGGTACATCACACACTCTCAGCTCCCAGAAAATCCCATGTAGATCCCAAATTAGGAGGGGTTGCTAATACCCCAGAGGACAGGATAAAACGTCAAAAAGACCTTGACAGATTGGAGAGCTGGGCCAAAGCTAACAAAATGAATTTCAACGGAGAGAAATGTAAGGTCCTGCACTTAGGCAGAAAAAATGGAATCCACAAATACAGGATGGGGGAGGCGTGGCTGGATAGCAGTACATGTGAAAGGGAACTAGGAGTCTTGGTAGATCACAAGCTGAACATGAGTCAGCAGTGTGATGCGGCAGCCAAGAAAGCCAACGCGAGTCTTGGTTGCATCACTAGGAGCATGGTGTCCAGATCAAGGGAGGTAATGATGCCACTCTATTCTGCTTTGGTTAGACCTCACTTGGAATACTGTGTCCAGTTCTGGGCACCTCAATTCAAGAAGGATATCAACAAGGTAGAATGTGTCCAGAGGAGGGCAACCCAAATGGTGAGGGGCCTGGAAGCCATGCCCTATGAGGAACGGCTTAGGGAGTGAGTATGTTTAGTCTGCAGAAGAGAAGGTTAAGAGGGGACATGATAGCCATGTTTAAATATTTGAAGGGATGTCATGTTGAGGAGGGAGCAGGCTTGTTTTTGCTGCTTCAGAGACTAGGACAAGGAGCCATGGATTCAAGCTGCAGGAAAGGAGATTCCATCTGAACCTCAGGAAGAACTCCTGTTGGTCAGAGCTTTCTGGCAGTGGAATATGCTGTCTGGGAGTGTGGTGGAGTCTCCTTCTTTGGAGGTTTTAAGCAGAGGCTGGATGGCCATCTGTTGGGAATGCTTTGATGGGTGTTCCTTCATAGCAGGGGGTTGGACTGGATGGCCCCTGGGGTTTCTTCCAACTCTATAATTCTATGATTCTGTGATAGGGAGGCCTTAGGGTCACTATAAGTCTGAAATGACTTGAAGGTACAGAGCAACAATGATCATGTTTGCCAGTGGTAGGAATCCTTTATGCATCTAAAAAATAAAGGCATGGCTGATGTTGCTGTTCCCTTTCCCCAAGTAAAGCACATTAGTACCCAACTTTTGTGCGGTAACTTCACTCTCCAGACTGTCCCAGGAATTGTGGCTAACATGGATTGTGGCTAAAAATACTGTATATGTTTAATTTTTCTCCCTAAATTTCTGTTTTTCTTAGTCCCTCCCATTTCTGAACATTTTGCCCTCTGTGGCTTCAAAGCTGCCAGAAGTTCAGTACTTCTCACTTTACATTTTCTGTAGTTTAGAACCCAAGCTTATGATTTGACCTTTCAAACAAACAGGGAAATCGTGCATTCAATAAGCTTGACTTCTGTTTTTCAGTTTGTTCAAGACACTTATTTTATAGCCCATAGGCCTCTGGAGGTGAAGCAGACATCATAACTTCAGTTTGTCAGTTCAGATGTTGCATGAACTCATAAATAACAAAAACCGTAGTTTGCAAATCCACTTCAAATTATGGTTTCATATTCGGATTTGTTGCCTCGATCCCAGATTATAGTTTGAATATGTCACCAAACCATGCCGTTGTGTGCTTTCAAGTTGTTTCTCACTTATGGGGACCCTAAGGCTGAGAGTGTGTATTGTGCCCAAAGTGGGGAATCAAAATCCGGTTTCCAAGGTCATAGTCCAACAGTACAGCACACAAGTGTGTTCATTGTTGCTGCCACCAACTGAATTCAGTCAACATTGCTACACTCCAAAATAATCAAAGAATGATCTTGTAAACCGCAATAATACTTACAGGGAGAGAGAATGGTTTCAGAAGTTGTATAGCATCTTGCTCAACTTGGTGCTGTTCAGATGTTCTAAACTTCCTTCTCCTTCTTACAACTGTGGGATTATGGTTGTAGCTCAACATATCTGGTCCGTATTTAAACCGATAGTCTTGTATAGTGTGCCGATAGCTGGTTTTTATTCCTCCTCCCTTTCTAGGATTGGGGGAGAGCTGCTTAAATTGTTGCTGTGTTGCTAACGAACCGTAGACTGCTAGTCTCCCACATTTTTATTAATACCATCCCAAAAAACAATAATCTACACAGTTTGCTAATAAATTAGAAAATATGAAAAGCTG